>JAJOOO010012911.1:0-20983 GCA_029582685.1 Solanum piurae
GAAAGCTAAAATACTACCCAAGAATTTGTGTCATAAGTACAAGAGCCTCTAAAATTGATGCAAATTCTGAAACTAACTGACAAATCCAAACATAAGGGATATTCTGTCTGAATACTAAAATAACAGAATAAATAAAGATAGAGGGAGGTGTGGGCCACGGAACAGCCAAGTAGCTCACCACAGCTCCAAGATACTCCAAGCTCGGACTCAAAAAGCTCCACGAGATGTGCTCGTACTCGGAATCGAATCTGCACCACAAAAGAGTGCAACAAGTGTAGTATGAGTACGAAACCACGTGTACCCAGTATATCTCATAGACCGACAACGAAGAAGTAGTGACAGGAGTTAAATAATAAAAATAAGTCTTTTACTTATACAAGTCTATGGTACGCTTACCAGTCGAGTTTCATCAAATAAGGATAAACAAACTTCACATAATGTAAAACCACCAATAAATCACGTAATCAACAATAATAAATGATGTAATGAGATGCAGTGCAATGTGACACCATGAAATGATATGCCTCAAAATGTCAGACACTCTCTCAATCGTATATACATGATACTCCTCGGAAATACATCGAGAGTTCATGACCCATGGGGGACTCGCGAGGTCCATATACCGACACGGATGATCTCCACATGTCTGTGCGGACAATCTCAACGCACTATCATAAAATCAAACGCACGGACGGTCTCCACGTGCCCAAAATATAATCTTAACATCTCACCATCCCCAGCACGGACGATCTCCACGTGCCCAACTTATACTCAATCTCATGTCAATGCATGCGCACCATATAATCTCAAATAAAGGGGATGATGATGCATCTCAATCAAATCAAATATCAATATAATACATAACCACCTCAACCATCACAAGTATACGGGTTCAAATAGGAACACAATCACACAAAATAATCAGTCAATAATATATCAGCTAATGCCCATATGCTTTGGCATTCTCATATTACAATCCGCATACTATAGTAATAACTTTCCCTTTATACACCGGTACTCGTACCAATGCCCGTCACACCATTGGTACGAGACTCCCATCTTTCGCCCTTACCCATTGTCTATTCCGTTTTTAATCTTTAATTAGGAAAATGTCCTTCATCGAAGTCTAAAAATCTTAACATACCTTGAATGCCGAACACGTTCCACGAACCCTCAAGATTTGTTCTTCCCTTTTCGCAAAGCTTCAGAACGTTCCCAATCTACCAATTATATAATATTTTGTAAGTGAATGAGTCGATATACAACCAACATCTAAACATTCTAGTTTCCTTCCAATATAGTCATTAATAAGGATCTTAATTATTACCTAAAGATTCCCCCTCCATCCTAATAATTCCAGAAAAGGCACAACGTTGCAGCCTTTCAATTTTCCAATTTGGAACCATCTTTTATTTCCTAATACCAATCTAATTGCTAACAATATAATACTAATAATTAACCATCACATACTTTGACCCATTACTTCTTATCATGCCATCCTCATTTAGTCTATAATTAATATAAATTACTAATAATGCTATTAAATTATAATATGCCAAGAATCATATTTGCTAAATTTCAAGCCTAGTGTTAAGCCTCAATCCCTTCAAGTATCTCAAATTCAATGCTAATCATATAATATACATCTAATAATTCACTACCTATCTCAATATATTAAAACTAGATTTTACCATTTGACAAATAATTAATAACAGTTGAATTTAACCACTGGTTACAAAACCAGTGGCGACCCTCAGAAACAAAAGGGTTTCGCCCTCCATTAATGCACCTCAATATGACCCCCAAATGTTTTCCCTGAACCTCCTTAATTACAACGATTATACTACTAATATTAGCAATGAACAACAAGTCCCAATCACGAAGAAGACAAACAGAATTATCTCCTACCACTATATTCCAATTAACTAACATCTATCCCTACCCCTTTTGCACCATACTATCCCACTAAATCTTAAGAAAACATAATATCTTCATTATAAAATTCAATAACACAATTTGGTTGAAAGTTTCACCTGAAATACACGATTCACGAGAAACTCTTCTGCCCACGCCGCCGATGCTCGTTTTATATTTTTTTTTCTCCAGTTATGATACAATACCCGTTTAATCCCTCTAACTTAATTTAATACATGGCCAAGTGGTAACTATTAACTATGAATGTGACCCACTAACTATTCAACTATAATACTCATTTAACAAAAAAATCATCAACTAGATACTCATAGTTACCGAATAGTTTAAAATACTCCTTTAAATTTTCTGAAAAGAGTCCGAATAGTCCTAGTTCTCAAAACGACCTAGCGGGTCGTTACAACAATATATGTATATATAGATATAAATTAATTCCTCAGTTCCTATCATTTTCATGCACCCTTGAGGGTTATCTTTTTAGAGCTTGAGATAAGAAATTGTCTTATCATCACATATTGCAACATTGACTGTCCTTCATAGTTCATACTTATATAGTTATATACTTCGATACCTTCGTTTCAATTTATTTGATCTACTGATTTTTTTTAGTCCCTTTTAAAAAAATGATATTTTCTTTGTTAGCGCATAACTCTTTATCTGACATACTTAAAATCATAAAATTAAAAAAACATATTGATATATTTGATATATCTTTAATTTAAGATCTTAAGATTCAAAAATCTTCTTTTATTTTCTTAAACTTAGTGTCAAATCAGAATATACTAAACAAACTCAAACAAAGGAAGTATATTTGTTTGCGCGTGTTGTAGGGTATGATCGTCACTCTAATTATTGATGTATATCTTTCTCTTTTCTTTGCTACTGATTTTTAAAAAATGAATTAGCGAACGGTAAATTTCATAGTTAAATAGTAAAATTCGTCGTTAATCTGTCATTAATCTCACTTAGCAATGAATTATCAAAAAAGTCTACTTATTGGTTGTTAAGGGGTGCATGCTTAGCAAGTTTCTTGAATTTGGCCCAAAATTTGTTGCATTTATTATGAGTCATTTAGAGTGTATTCCTTTAATTTAGCTATTTTAATATTGGGTAATGCTAAATGGTTAGAAAATTTGGCCAAAAATAATTTTAAAAGTCTATAATATCTTTTTTATTTTAAAATAAACTGATCTTTTTTTCATTTATTAATTAAAGGGTATTAAAGTTAAAAGGATAAAAATATTTTAAAAAGATAAAAAACATAGATAAAATATCATTCTGACCAAATTTTCTGGCCAAATAGATTTTTTCTTAAATCTTCATGTTCTTTCTATTGGATTATTGTCTTTTCTTTATCTCTCACTTTCTTTTGAATTAAAAGTATGCCACTAAGAGAAAATAATAATAGCAACACATTTAATGTTTTAAACAATTAAGTTTGTGGTCTATTTGATTTTTCAATTATTTTGGTCCTCCTAGTCTTTGGTGGGTGCTTTATTATCTTCTCAAGTAATGCTTCAATCTTACCTTCTCCTGATTGGGACCCACTAATACCTTGTTTGGATTGTTGTTACCGTTATATTATATTGTTAGTTTAAATATGATATTTATTTTAAATGTAACTTAAATTTTATTGTGTTGTATCGTTTAAATTCATCGCTAGATAACGATGAAGAAATTCATTTTATGTAACGGTCAATATACACCTTATTTGGATGGTTGTTACCCGTTGTATTGTTGGTTTAAATACAATGTTTATGTTGATTGTAGCTTAAACTCTATTGTATCATATCGTTTAAATTTATCGTTATTCGTTTTATGTAATAACCAATTTGGTGTGATCGCGTAGTCAAGGGCGGCTCAAGTATATTAGTGACTTAAAGCGAAAATCGAAGGGAGGCCTTAAACTTAAAAAAATAAAATAACATATTTTCTTACGGATTTTGTTCTTTTAGCTCTTTGAGATGCAAAATTGTTATTTTTTTTTATAATTAATTTTTTTAATAATTCTTTTTAATGGATACTATAATCAATCAATTTAATCATTACTCCATATGTGCCAAACTTCTTCTAATAAATCTCTCATTTTATATAAAAAGCATAATCTTTGTTATAAATAGTACTTGCTCAATATTGTTTTCTAATAAAAATCTATAATCTATTATTGCTTAAAAAAAATGTGGCCCCTCAAACTTTGGGGCTTAAGGCACTTGCCTTTTTTTCTAACCCTATCAAGCCGCCTCTACGCATCGTTATCTTAATATTTTCTTCTTATTTTATCTTTATTTATTATTTAATAATCACATTTCATATTTTAACCAATCTTTTTCATAGTAACTATACTCTATACCCTACTTTTCCCATGGGTTTATCATTCAAATTATGGATGTGTAACATTATGTAACGACAAAAGACACTACGTAATCTATTCAAACATTGTATTTATCAAAACAATACAGTACGTACAATATATACAATATCATATATTAAAAACAATATGTAACAACCGTCCAAATGAAGTGTAAGAATTATATATATATTTCTAAAATTTATTAAATATGTACAAATTATTAATTTAGAACCGCTTCCAAAGTAAATGGGTATAGTGGTTTCAGATTGGAGTTCACCAATAGTTAAAAGTCATAACTTGAAATCTTGAAACGTATATAGTTTAATTTCCTTTTACAACTAAGCAGATTCATTATATTAAATCAGTGAATAAAGTTTGACTGTAATATATAGTTCTCAACTTTCTGTGACATTGAAATGTGCAGGTAATAATTATAATATAAGTACCTAGTTTGATTTCTTTAATTTGTCTGATACTCGTAGTCTGTTTGATCAATTTTTTATAATTAACTTATTTTAAATAAATAAAAAAATTTAAAAAAACTTTTGATAAGAAATAATTATATTTTATTAATAAATTTAAAATACTTTTAAAAAATAATTGATATTTGGTCAAGTTATTTAAAAATGTTTTTAAGTGTATTTTTCTTAAAATGCTTTCCGGGAAAAACTTCATTTTTAGCTTTTGAAAAGTAATTCCTGTTATTCATAAAAATATTTATTTTCTTCTAAAAACTTCACTAATAGCACCTCTTGTTTTTTAAAAAAAAAGCATTTTTAACCTCATAAAAACTTGACCAAACAGACTATTTATTTCTATTAGAAAACATTTCAGTAAGTTCACTACCCTTAAATAAACCATTATAAACGCATCTCAAATTAAAGATTTTTATTTTTATTTTTCATGTTGTAGGCTGTCCCATCACGTATAGATTAAAGAATTTAAACTATACCATCCTTAGATTTTTTTTAAAAAAAACAGGAATGTTAAAAGGTTTGAATCCCACTACAAAAATAAAATATTCAACATCTACCATTCTACTTTATTCCTTTTATAAAAAATAAAATAAAATTGACAACACTTTATTCCTAATTATCAACCCATCTTCAATTATTCCAAATATTTTTTCCATTTCAAAGTTAGATTGATTAGCGGGTCCCGCTTAATTTAATTTGTTGTAAGTAGTATATGATTATAAAATACAAAATCAATTAGAAAATCAAGTGTTTAAAATTACCTTTCTTAAGGGTTCAAAAGAAATAAATGAGACTTTAATTTAAGACTAAACTTTAATAGAGATCGAAGAAATATATTTGTCCCTTTTCTCGTATGAAAATACAATAATTTTGAACTTAATTATAAAGAAATTAAGGGAAATAAACCTTAATTGTATATACACTTGCAAGACTAATAAATCATTGGAAAACTACATGCTAGCTCTTTAAGCTTCTAACCTATAATTGAGTATGTGTGATACATTCTTCTTCTCGGTTCCTTCTTTCATAATCAGAGCTCAGAGAAGGAAGAGATAAGAGGGCGATATAAAAAATGTGGTCAGGAATTCATAATAGATTCCGATCACAACGACTAAAGATACATATACTAAGGAAAATCTACATATATTACTATTTTTTTTCTACCAAATTTTGATTGTAAATTAATTAGATATCACACCTTCACGTTGGAGAGGTTCAATCCTTACTATAACTTCTTGTACTGCTGCCTCTGATGATGATGAAGTATTATTACTAGAAGAATTGCCACCATTAACAATTTTTTCACAAGTCTCAATGAGGGAGTGCCTACAAGTAGGGCAAGAAGAGTGTGAATTGAGCCATTTATCGATACACCGAACATGGAATCCATGGTTGCACTTAGGTAGCACCTTGATTTTGTCTCCAACTCCAAACTCTGATAAGCAAATGACACATTCAGAATCAAGCCCTGGAT
The DNA here is from genome assembly GCA_029582685.1 of Solanum piurae. Lineage (NCBI taxonomy): Eukaryota > Viridiplantae > Streptophyta > Magnoliopsida > Solanales > Solanaceae > Solanum > Solanum piurae. Next base: position 6,233 of record JAJOOO010012911.1, read on the forward strand.
GTTTCAGTTCAGTAGTGTATGTTATAACAGGAAATGTCTTGAGCGCTTTTTTCTTGATCCCTCTATTGACTAATTTTGTTGAAGAAGAGTTGTTGTTACTTGTATGATTTGATGATGGATCAGCCAATATTAAGCTAGAACACTTAAATGCACATTTTATGATGGAATTCAACACAAGTGAACAAATTAAGGCACATACAAGTACAGCCAAAACCATAATAACATTTGCATCAATTGTGTTGACTCTATGACCAAGTGGTGGATGATCCATTGTATCGTGGCGGATTCCGGCTGACGGTGGCGGCGACATGGTGGCTTCCCGGAGTAATCTTCTTGAGTAGTGGAAGTTCTCCATGAATTTTTTATTTTTTTTGGTAATTTTGAATGTGTTTTTTCTTTGTATGAGTTGTTCTTGTTGGATGAATTATTGAAGTCCTTCTTAGAGGGGGGGTTTATTATATAGTACTACAAATTTTATAGGGGTAACATGTGTAAAAGTGTAGAACAACTTTTTGACTAGTAATAATGGAAGGATATTATTATTATTTGGAAAAAGAGTCAAAAATGCCCTTAAACTATGCGAAAGGAACAAAAATACCCTTCGTTTGTAGTTTGGTCCAAAAATGCCCTTTCTGTCAATATTTTGGTCCAAAAATGCCCTTATTATTATTTTGGGTAAAAAATGCTCAATTTTTCAAATAAATATATTATTTATTTTCTTTTCAACATATTCTATTTCTAATAATATTTTTTAAATTAGCAAATAATTGTCTTACTTCAATTCAAGAAAAAATTAAAAATGAAAATATTTCTTATTTTATTATAATTATATTTTATCGTTATATAAATATAAATTAATGATGGATCTACTATGATCTTATATATATGAAATATATTATCTGTCGAAAGGGTTCATGAAGTTATTTTATTTTAATTGATAAGATGAGATTAACAAGAAAAAAAATATTTTCTACATTTTTATTTTTTAAAGTGATTTTAAAAGAAAGAAAACAAGAACATGATTCTTATATAATAATTTAATTAAGAAGAAAATGTGTTTAAAAAGAAAAAATAATATACTTATTCGAAAAAGGACATTTTTGACCCATTTAATAATTATAGGGGCATTTCTGGACCAAAGTATTGTCTGCAAGGGCATTTTTGAACCAAAGTATTAACGACAAGGGCATTTTTGAGCCAAATTATAAACGGAAGGCATTTTTGTTCCTTTCACATAGTTTAAGGGCATTTTTGACTTTTCCCTTATTATTTTGTTACTTTATGTTATTTGATTGATGAATAGTCCAAAGTTCTTAAACCATGTTTTATAAATAGTTTTAAAGATAATTAACATATGTTTAAGTCTTAATTATTTTTCGTTTTCAATTTGGATACTCCACTAAGACACTTTGATTTTGTAAAAAGATAATGGTTTGCCCACTCAAGAACCGGACCCCATTTCCATTGTCGACTGCCGACTAGGCTGCCACGTGAATATGACCATTTAATAATCGACACTCGAGAAGTGAAACATGATTATTATATTTTTAGAACAGAAAAAAGTAAAAATTGAGTAAATCAAGATAGTTAAACCTTTGTTTCGATATTTTTTTATTGATATAGCGAAATGTTATTATAGAAATAATATAATATGAAACAACATGAAAGATCGATGTTGATAAAAAAGTATATATAATTATTATAGTGAAATATTATTATGAACGGTGACTATTATTTTCAATATTTTATGTTTAAGTAATCTTGAGTGATTACTCTCCTGATGGATCAAATGTTATCTTGTGTCTACATAATGATATTTTGATTGCAATAATATGTTCAGGTTATATATCTTTAATTAGCCGTAAAGTATACGTATCAATTTATGTATTAAATTAAAGTACTAATCATTTTCCTTAATTATATACAATGATCAGCTGTAATTTTGTTTGAAGACACAAATAGAGAAAACAAAGGTTGTCAATATCATAATTAATGAGAAAAGCAACAACATGTTGTTGAAAAATTGAATCATTCTTCTTAGTTACAATTGTTGTTATATTATTAACGAAGCTACTAAGATTCTTAGCAACAACATGGAAACCGTATAATATTATTAACGAAGCTACTAAGATTCTTTGATTTTACTAATGGTACTTTATTTGTTGTTATACTTTTTTGTTTCTCATAAAAGTACCCTATCCACTTACGGACAAGAGTACACTTGTAAAGTACTATACCTATGTTGATATTATTTTCTCACTTTTAAAAAGATAAAAGAATGAAATCTAGTACATAGATTTTATCAATAGAAAAGACACAAGGACGGATGTTTGAGTTCGACTGAATTCAATTAATTTGGTTCAAATTTTATACATGATTTAAAATTGAAATCATTATATATTTATAAATTATTAATTTAAAATTTAGTAACTTTAAAATTAATAAAATTTAAATTCTGATTTGCACGTATTTATTCACGTGATAATGTGTTGATAGTGAATATAAAAGGACAATAACAAAAAATTGTAGTAAAGGATAAGAAGATTTACAAAAAAAGCACTAGAATTGGAGCTTAAAAGAATATATTTCCCACTCTAGAAAAATAAAAAGGATGATTGATAGTGATATGATATAATGTTCAAATAATCCGCCTCTTGATTAATGTAAAGGGGCAATTGGTATGGATAAGTTTTCTCACTTTTTTCTGAAAAATTCTTTTTCTAGGTGGATAAGAATTATATGTTTGTCAACTAGAAAGATACTTTAATTAGAATTATTATTATTTTGGTTGAAAAAATATTTTTATATATTTATTTAACATTGAAAAATGAGGTACTTGTAAATGTACCAGCAACTACAGTGGCGGAGCTAAGATTTTTAATAAGAGGTTCAAAATTTGAAGAAGTAAACCACGAACTAACCGAAGGGAGTTCGACATCTACTATATATACATAAAAAATAATGTTAACCATGTATAAATAGTAATATTTTTCACCGAAGGGAGTTCGAAAACTCTATGCTAGCTCCGCCCCCGCCAGCAAGTTCTAGAGGATAATAACAAAAAGAGTTATTTGTGTACCATATAGTTCTAGAAAATAATTACCAAGCAGAATATTTGGAGTGTGAAGTTCAGTAATACAATAAATGAAGCAAGAGGTGCGGAATCAAACTTATGAGAAACTATTCATAGCCGATGATTTATCGATAATAATAATCGATCATGAGCTCGAAGCTTTCTTCGTAACTCTCGGAACTTCTTCGTAGTGGCTCCCTTACATCCCTCATTTCAGAGGGAACCTCAAAGTGGCTCTATTTCATTATATTCCATCCATATCCCAATTCCATTCATTTAATATCCCTTTGGTGTCATTGACATAACAGATGTCGTTTCTAGTCTATCTCTTTCGGTGCTAGGCGCCGCCACACCCCTTCTGCATCCAGGTGTGGAGCCAAATAAAAGTGGCAATGGAACTTTACTACTTAATTAGTGCATATAGACCATGATTGAACTATTTACAAGTGCAAGGGCATTATAATAAGGTGAGGACCATGAGATAGCTGGGACCCTTTTGACTTTTTTTAAATTATTTTATTTTTTTCAAGTAATACTATGCTTTCTTCGTTGAAAACTATTTATCGTAATTTTTTAAAATAATCGTGAAATTGAGAAGAGGATTTTGAGTATGAATTCACTAGATGCAAGTCTTATTAATTATTTTTCTTTTAACTTTGGTGGGGATTGAAAAGTGGCTTTTGTTTTATCTTTTATCAAGTTACTTAAATCAAAATACTTCAATTAGTACAAGTAAGAAATAGATTAATTCAATAATCTTTTGCTTAATTCCTCATGGAGTCGAACTAATTATGAGTTAAGAAGATAGACCCTTAAATCTTAATTAACCTTGAATATAATGTCCATATGAAAAATCCATGACAAACAAAAATATTTTCGTTAATTGATTTCTTAATTTTAATTATCTAAAGTAAGTAAGATAGGATTTTAAAAAAAAGAGGTATATAGTTAATTGATGTCAAAATTGTGGATGTTACTTAGCCAATCACTAATAAATTTCATTTTCAGTAAAGTTAAATATTCTTAAAGAGGCACCCTTCAAAATGACCATTACATACTCGTAAAGTTGGTTGAGGTGGTGCATCAAGTGATATTCAGGGAGATAAGAGATCCCGACCTCGTCAACACCTTCTCAGTTGAGTCTACACTTGTTTAATGCGGTTTATATCTTTTTGTGTAGTTTATGAGCTATTGTACAAGAGCAGATTTACTCAATGAGAACCCAAAGAATAGCGATGGTAGATTTCCTCGAGGTTAAAACAGAAATAAAAATCGCATTGCATTATATATCACTACGGCGTCTAAATGGTTAGAATTTAAACTAGCTAGTATACCTTCCTAAAAGAGAAAAAAAAACAGAAAATGAATGGTAAGGTTTGAATCGTACTACTTAATTTATAGTTTAATCTTTATTAATCCATTTGGTTTGTGGATATATAGTTATTTCAAATCTTTATCCATTACGAGGTAAGATTGACTAATCAAATAAAGTTTAAGCTTAATTAGAAATTCTTGTGGTTTGTAACTAACACACTGTTTGGATCATTGTTATCTATTGTATTGTATTGTATCGTTACTATACCTACAATGTTTGTTTTGATTGTTACTTAAAAATGTATTGTATTGTATTGTTTAAATTTCGTTGTTGCGTTACAATGAAAATCCTTATTTTATGGAACAACTGATTTGGTGTGTTCCCATTATTACTTAATTTCTTTTTCCAATTATATCTTTACATAATATTTCAAAATACTATTTTACCCTTTACCTTATATTATTTAATTCTAGTCAAATCTCCTACCCTAGAATAATTAAGGATATTTTAGTAAATTTATAAATTATTAAACAACAACAATCAATACAGTCTAGCCAAACATTGTATCTACCATACAATACAGTACAATACAATACAATATATTATGACACAATGAGTAACGACGATCCAAACAGAGTGTAAAGGAATTAGATAATCTTCTTGGGAGTCCGGAGCCTAAAGGGCAAAAAAAATTGTCAAAATTTCCAAAAGGGCACATCACTTTTTTTTCTAACCAAAAGGGCAAAATCGCTACTGACGTAGCGATTTTCCTCTAACAAAATGACGAAAAATCGCTGCTCTAGCAGCGATTTCGTCTAAAAACTTTTTTACTTTTTTTTAATTAAAAATCGCTGCTAGGGCAGTGATTTTGTAAAAAAAAAATATTATTTTTTTATTAAAAATCGCTGCCACAGCAGCGATTTTGTTTTAAAAAAAAATTAATTAAAAATCGTTATCATTGTAAAAAAAAAAATGCAGTGGCAGCGATTTTAAGTAAGAATTTTTTTTTTCCTTACACATCGCTGCACTGCAGGGGCAGCGTTTTTCATGCCTAGTGCTATTATTTTCATGCCTATTATTAATTATTAGTAATATAAAAATGATAAACAAGACGATAGTATACTCAATAAAATTGTTGAACCACGAGGAAAATTGAATTATATATCATAAATAATAATAAAAGAATATTAAATTCAAAAAAAAAAAAAAAATTAAAATTTTAACCAAAATCCAAAATCGCTGCTATAACAGCGATTTTTATTTTTGTTTTGTCAGAAGCCCTTTTGGTTAGTTTTTTTTTTGATGTGCCGTTTTAGTTTTTTTAAAGAAAAAAGCAACGATTTTTAATAAAAAAAAATATAAAAAGTTTTTAGACGAAATCGCTACTAGGGCAGGGATTTTTCGTCATTTTGTCAGAGGAAAATCGCTGCGTCAGTAGCGATTTTGCCCTTTTGGATAGAAAAAAAAGTGATGTACCCTTTTGAAATTTTTGATAATTTTTTTTGCCCTTTAGGCTCCAGGCTCATCTTCTTGGTTACATAATTAAAGTTCTATGTTAAGTATTACTTTTGAAAACATAAAATGGTGGTTAACAGAGAGCTTGAAAAGGTGTAGATCTAATTTCTCCTTTCAACACTTTATGTAATAAAATGCGTTTAAATACCTTCAACAATTTTAAAAATCACAAGGCAAAAAAAAATCTCCAAGTACATGTTATGCCCTATAAGACATAAGTTTAGTTTTAGAATATTATACGTTAAGAAATTCATACACTCAAATTATGTCTTATAGAGCATAACTTGTGTTGTGCGAATTTCTTTTGCCTTAAGCATAACTTGTACGTTGGAGCATAAGTTAAGTAGTATGAACTTCTTAAGGCATAAAGTTTCAAAACACCTTGGGACATAAGTTTAGTTTTAGAACATTATACCTTAAAAAGTTTATAAGTAAAGAGGACATACCAAAATAATGGGGAAAACATAGCAAAGCATTCAGAAAACAAGAAGTAATAAAAATAACCAAACAATGGGATAACCAAAGCTTAGAGGGTAGTGTCCAAAAGATTACATGAATTAAAGTGTGGACTTGTTGTATTTCCAAACAAATTTTTCAGTTAATTAGTCCCAAGATCACATGTATCATTGTGGACTAGGATAGACCTAAGTGGACTCTGATGCCACATTCTCCAGAAATGCACTACTTTTGGAGATAAATCCGACATGCACCCATTGACATTTCTGAAGAGGCTGAGCAACATAGGGATAGACCACTTCCTAACTCGCTAAAGAGGAAGAATGACTGTCCATTAGGAAGAAGAAGTCAAAGTTAAGGAGTGTTGTGGAAGAATAGAATAGAAAGTTTCAAGTTTGGTGCTTGCTAGTTGATAGGCTTCAAGTTAAAATTCTTCATGACAAGTGTGCTACCATTCATTATCAAAGTTTAAATCTTCATCACCCATTGATGAGAAGTTGTCATCCTGATTTGTGAATGGATCGAACAATGGACCAGCAAGAGAAAAAGTAAGATCGAGGTGATAGAACTCTTGCAGATAATCTTAAGGGATTGTGCAAAAAGCATCTTTGGTTCCTACTATGATCAAACTCCATTGGATCAGTTAGGAGGAAACTTTTTGGTGATTTCTGTTTTTCAATTTCTCTGTATCACTAAATTTGGTACTGAGATACAATTGCAGCAACAACAACAACATACACAGTGTAATCCCAAGTGAAGTCCGGGAAGGGTGATGTGTACACAAGCCTTAATTCTACCTTGTGAAGACGGAAAGATTGTTACCAAAGACCCTCGGCTCAAGTCAAGCAATACAAAGCAGGTTTCAAAAGGAAATGTTGAAAATAATAGAGAAAAGAACAATGATATCTGGAGGAGATGCTAATATTTCATGTTATAATCATGTTACTGATGATGTCCTACAGACAGCAAGCCACATATCCTAATGTTTGACGAAATGCATGACAGAGATAATGTGCAAGCACCAAATATGTGTCACGGTTTGTCCCCTGTATACATTCAAATCATTTGAGTAGGATTAATCCTAAATAAGCCAAGGAGAGACAGAGGGGAAGGAACATTAACGTAATAGAATAGAAAGGAACAGAGTTTACTATAGGCTTCAAATTGAGGTGAAGGCGGCTTGCGAATTCTCAGATAACAGAGTTTGAATAAGATCAAGTCTATCAGACTCACTTTTCTGAAAAGACATGTCACTTGTCTCACAAAAGAGTACCCTTTAGCACAAAAATGTAACAAAGCAAGTAAATTATTCCAAAGGATAATCAACTTAATTAACACCAAATATGGCATAGATAGTGCCAAAGAGTAAATTAAAAAGGGTGTCGGAATAAAAGAAAAGCATTGAGTTTCAAAAACAAAGTATCTAAATCTTTAGCCAGTTAAATACCATATAGAAAAGGCAACATCTGAGGCGTAAAATTAGTGATGAGTGTCTGAAGAGCTGCCCGATCGCCAGTATAAAGCCAAGATGAAGGTGGCCAGAAAATATCTGCATATTCAAGGAAGGATAACAACGAACCAAGTTTACCATCTTGTAAGGTAATGATACCTGTGTGTTGACCATGTAATCCTTTATATCTAAGTTTCACTTCTTCGCTAAGGTCATTTCCATAGATGTTCACAGGTATACCTCCATTCACATAGTAAATGCAGTTTCCTCTGCACTGATCACCAAAATCTAATGACGAAACAGAGAAACAACAGTCGTCACCAGCAAAGAAAATTCGATCACCCAATGTATGCACTGCAATCCACTGATGTTGTTCTTCATCAAGCCGGTAAATCTTAATCTCCTTGGGACTTTTCCATGAAGGTTGAGAACCATGCAATACATCAGTATCTAAAAACATATCAACCAGAAACAACTCCCCACCTGATTCCACCAGTCGTTTCTTACTACCCCATCCATTAAAAATACTCGAAGATAATCCCTTTACGTTGGAAGATACATTGGTCTCGTTAAACGAAGAGGGGTCATACATTATGGTCTCTCCATAAGTATCAACAGCATAAAAATCCCTCCTGTACACAATAATATCAACAATCTTAGCACTGCGATCTTTCAAGATAGTCCATTTCTCATCCCCTGACTTAAAACACAATAAATGATCCCAAATACTAATTGCCATTAGAGAAAAATCATTACTTTGATCATTCCAAATAAGCAAGATTTTATTAACTATAACCTGTAGTTCACATTCACGGGCGTAAGGCTTTAAGATCCACTGCACATGATAGGATTTAAAAACTTGAGAAATGCGGAAATCTAGTGAATTCAATTTCTTATCGGGAAAACCCTTGAATACTGTGTTGGTTAGAAGATTCAAAATCCTTAATTCTCCGTCTACTGTTTTCACAACCTTGACCAACCAGGCTGTGTGAGGAGGATGAGGAAGTTGTAAAAGATAAACAGTGCTTTCAATTAAATAAAACTCAGATTCTTTATGAAAACCCTCAGTCATTGTTATCTTGGGTAAAGGTAGTTTGATGGGAAAGAGAGAATTGGAGATTTTAAAATTAGGAGAAATTGCTGAACGCCATGAACTACAAACTGCACGAAAACGGATGATGTCAATATGGCTGTCGAGGGATTCACTGATTTTTTCAACAATTTCTTTCGGAGGATCAGACCAAGAAGCCATCTTACTTTCCCTGCCCATTGCTTTCATCATAAAACCCTAGGAAAGCTTTTTTCCAATCGCAGTTATGAGCGATTGCAAAGTAATAAAGTGCAAAAATTATATTTCTGACATGACGCTAATGTGGTAACGAGTGTAATACATCATATATTATGAGAATGGTGTTACATGTCTCTGGTAGTATTAAAATTCACTTTTAAGTAATAAACGTGTGTAATACATAAATATGTAATTCAACTTGGCTTCAGCTGACATTTATGTCCTTAAATTTTGGATGTGCAAAAGTAAATACTTAAATTTGTATAAAATTAAATAAATAGACATATTCGTCTTACGTGGTGTCCTACATGTCAATTTTGTGTCCAACGTGGCATCCTACGTGTATTTTGTCACATAGGACGTGTGTATCTACTTGTTTAATTTTATATAAATTTAAGTGTCTACTTATGCACACCCAAAGTTGAAGGGAATAGATGTCAGCTGAAACCAAGTTAAAGGGCATATTTATGTTTTATGTCATATATAAGTATGTTAATTTGTCTCAATAATACATAAGTATGGGTTTATGGGGCGGGTGGTTAGTTTATGGGTTAAAAATAATGGTCAAACGGGTAGTTGATTAGGATTACGACACGTGTACATGATGAGGGGGCCGTTAGTGAGAGGGGCATGTGTGTACCGATAATTGGACGGCAGGGGCAGAGATGGACCCAAAGTATAACGGAGGGCATAGACGTACCATTTATCAAAGTTCGGGGGTAAATTCATCATTTTTTCCATTTAAAAATGAGGAAGGGTTGAAAATACCCCTCAACTTTCGTTTATTAGTTGACTTTACCTTATCGTTAAAATAAAGTTATTCTTACCCCTACCGTTACAAAACTTAAATAGATCTACCCTTTAATTTGATGGTTTCCCCAAATTGGCTAAAATTAACCAATTTCAATCAAAACTATCCGATTTCATCTTTTTAACCCAACCCACGAAACAAAACTCGTGACAAATAATCCTAAAATCAATTTCTTCATCTTCTTCCTCCCTGGAAAAAAAACTTTTTCAGCTCCTTTCTCCCTGAAAATTTCATACATTTGCAACAACAAAACTTATATATTCTTATGAATTCGATGGAATCTCATCTGCCATATTTGGTATGAATCGTCCATTGCCGTCAATGGTACCAACTCGTTGTCTCACGTCAGGGTAGTTTTGAAACATTGCAAAGCTTTTTCATACTTCTTGAACTCTATACCCAAATTAACTACATCACATAAATGGAGAAGGAGAGAATATTTAATAAACAATTAATAAGATAATACAGACACTCTTCGGTTTGATTCGTATTCCGATCAAAAACTTTATTTCTTAAAAGGATTTAATCCTTTTCCTCTCAATGACAGATTCGAGAACAAATACACATTATCGTGATTTGTATCCAAAGGTCAGTTAGACATTGAAAAATTGGATTATGAAATTGCGAAACAGAATTTTTGAATTTGATCAATACTTCCAATTGAATAAATATGAATAAAGGATCCATGGATGAAGATAGAAAGTTTATTTCTAAGAATCATCGTACTTTTCAATTTTCTAGTAAAGAGAAATAAGTTCATCATTCATTCAGCAATTTTCTACTTAATTTATTTGAGTTCTTCTCAATTAACATGTACTAATAAATATCATACTTTATGGTCCTTCCATAAATATCAACAGCATAAAAGTTCCCCTTATACTCAATAATATCGACAATCATGCTACGGGCATCTTGATTCAAGGTAGTCCAATTTTCATTCCCTGACTTTAAACAAAATAATTGATTTCGAAAACTTATTGCCATTAGAGAAAAAAGATTGGTTTGATCACTCCAAATAAGAAAGATTTTACTAAATAAATGCCCTACATTAGTGTCACCATGCCATAAATAATAAGGCTATCTCCAATTTTGATCGTCGGAACCTGGGTTCTCCGATAATAATTATAAAATTCAGGTCACCATTGAAAATGAAAAAAATCTACTAGCAGCATGTTTTTTTTTTTCGCTCCAGCCTTTTCGATATTAGAGTACTCTGCGATGCTTTTCAAAATTTATTGACACTAAATTAAGTTCTACCATGATAATCATAAAAATTACTCCTATAATAGACGCTTAGGAAGATAATATTGACACTTATCGGTTCAACTTTCTCTTGAAGAAAAATAAGTTCATCTTCGTGCTTGGAGGAGTTGTCTACTTTATTTAATTTTTGTCAGTTAACACGTAAGAAATATGTATCTTTTTTTTTGGTAACTGTAAGTTTTATTTATTAGATATAAGCACTCTAATTTTTTTTTTTGGTCTCAACCGCATAAATGTTCATCTTATACAGATGTAATACTGTGTCAGCACTTTTATGTAATACATCTAGTTTATGTGGCACTTTTGGTCTCAGCACAACGAGGTGAGGCATCTTTTACAAGGCATTTCACTTGTCTCACAAAAGAGTAGATGTAATGCTGCACTTGAACAAGAGAACCCTTATGCACAAAAATGTAACAAAGCAAGTAAAATTTCATCTTCTCAAAGGCAAAAACACATATTTTATAAACTAGCTCTTGGACACGTGTGTTGCGCGTGTAGTTCAAGATATATAAATTAAACTTTATTTTTAGTTTTTGGAAGTATGTTTAGGTACTTAATTTTTACAAGTGGGGACTGGGGAGGGTGGTGTATACACAAACCTTATCCATACCTTTTGAAGGCAGAGAGATTGTTACCGAAAAATCCTCGGCTCAAGTCAAGCAATACAAAACAGGTTTGAAAAAGGAGATGTTGAAAATAATAGAGAAAAGAACAATGACATCTGGAGGAGATGTTAATATTTAATGTTAGTGTTGCTGTCCTACAAATCCTAATGTTTGATGAAATGCATGAATCCAACGGGAGACAGAGAGGAGTACAAGCCTGTTCAACTTTGTAGCAGTAATACACTATACCTCCAAATACTTCAAATTGAGTAACATTAACGTAATAGAATAGATATATCTGCGGGAAGTTGCAACTCCTAAAAGCGATATTTGTTTCTTTTTATGCATAATACATAAACATGATACACAATTCTTGTTCGCGTTACTATTATCCAACACTTGTGGTTATCAATATTGATCTGGAAACCTCATTGGCACATGACAAACACCGTCAAGGATATCAAAAATGTTCTGCAGCATGGACGTTAACTATCGATGTCAACATTTAATAATATAAACAAGTCAATCAAGAAAATTTTAATTAAAGAAAATAAAAGAAACAAAAATAGTTAATCACATTCATCAACACAAGTCATTCTATAGATCTCATCACTAGATCAAACCAAAATTTGTAGGAGTCCCGTTAAATCCAAAGAAATTTAGAAAAATCCATTATTCTACCGTTCAAAGTCAAAAGGCGATAATTAATAAAAGAAACTCGATCTAACACCTCTGAATTTGAAATCACTGTTTATATACCCGATATTGACCATAATTCATAAGAACATTATGTAGTCTTAGTAAAAAGGGTAAGGGTTAAGGATTTACCCGATGTGAGATATCACATTGTTCGAGGAGGAAAACGGTAATTAAGAGAATTTAATTAGCGTTTTTTGGGTTCACATGTGAAAAGTGGAGTAATAAAGATACCTAGTTGTAAGTTAATGGAAAAAAATCGTTACAATAAGGTAATTAGGAAAATATTACATTTTTGTGATTACTGCTAAATTTTAGTCAATCAATTACATCTTAGAATAGGAACGTTTTTTAAAATTAATATCACTTTTATAACTGTTATAATTACTGTCATTTTTATAATCCCTTTTTGGAAGAAAGAGTTAAAGGTAATATATGAATGCTCATAATGAGGAAAAAAAGATTAATCTAAAAAAATGCATAGAAAATGAAGAAAAAACTCCAAAATTCCGAAAAAATAGATAAATAATAATAAAGGTCAATGAGGAATGTCATGTCAGCGTGTTTATTTTCAGCTTTATAGATATATATAGATTTTTTGTGTGGGTGTGTATTGATTTTGATGTAGTAAGTGACAACTGAAATTGGATATTACATTCCCCTTTCGCTGATTTTGAAATTTTTTGTATGTGTCACGATCCAAAATCACAAATCATGATGACACCTATGTTCTCAATCGATAGTTAAGTCAATCCACTAGTTCTACCAAATTAACTAAATAACTAAAGTAGAAAAATAAGTGACAAACATAATTTCTCAAACACTAAGAGCATACTTGACATTGCTACTGAAAACTACATATCTCAAACACTATTTAGCCTATAATATAATGTCCATGTGAAAATCCATGACAAGCAAAAATATCTTCTTTTAACTTCTATTCTAATCTACTTTTCTTCAATATTGGTTCGTGGATTACTCGAATCAAGTTTTGTTGTGTTTCTAATTGTGTTAATCAAGAAAACAAATCTTAGTATTTCTATATGTAGTATGATTTGTATATTAAAGTTCCAACTATCACGCTACTAATTGGTTTCTTAAGTTTAATTATCTCAAGTGAGTGAGATAAGATCAAAAGGTATATAGTTAATTGATATCAAAATTAAGGATGTTACTTAACCAATCACTAATAAATTTCATTTTCAATTAATTTAAATATTCTTAAAGAGGAGCCCTTTCAAAATGACCCTCATTACATACTCGAAAAGTTGGTTGAGTTGATACATCAAGTGATATTCTATAAGGGAAGTAAGAGAGTCCGGAGCCAAAAGGACAAAAAAATGTGTCAAAATTTTCAAAAGGGCAACATTTTAACGCCCAAATTAACTTCGTTGAAATCAGGTCAAACTGGCTAAGACTCAAATTACTATGTGCCTTGTAAGGCGCACCGCTGTCAGCGTGTTGGCGGCTTGCGCCTTACAGCGCATACAATTTGAGCCTTCCCTTATAATTTTTTTAAAAAAAAAGTTTTTTCATTTCTTTTTTTTTCGGAAGTTAAATTTTTTTTAAAAAAAAAAAAAACTCACTGCTTTTTTTTTTTAAAGTTAAAACAACTAAAGTTTTTTGGAAGTTAAAATTTTAATTTCCAAAAAAAAAGAAATGAAAAAACTTTTTTTTAATTATAAGAAAGACTCAAATTGTATGCGCCGCAGCCGCCGTGCGTCTTACAAGACGCTGACAGCAGTGCACCTTACAAAGCGCATAGAAATTTGAGTCTTACATAGTTTGACCTGATTTCAACGACGTTAATTTGGGTGTTAAAATGTTGTCATTTTGGTTCTTAACTAAATTTTGTTGCCCTTTTGGAATTTTTGACAAATTTTTTTGCCCTTTTGGCTCCGGACTCCAAATCTCGACCCCCTCCCTGCCAACACCTTCTCAGTTGATCTCATCGCACTACACTTGCCTGATGCGGTTTATATATTCTGTGTAATTTATGAGCTATTACACAAAAGCAGATTTACTCAAGGCAGAATGGTCTGGTGGACCCTTGTACTTGTATCTGTTTGTATTGTGAACCCTTATACTTACCATTTTGTCATCTGGACCCCTGAACCCATCCAAACTCAACATTTTAAACACTTTTTTTGATGTGGCATCCTATGTGGAAAGACTCCACATGGAGCGTGTGATACACACAAGGTAAGAGCGTGAGATGCCTTAAAAATAAAGTAACGGTCAGATTTTGACCTTTAAAGGCCATCTTTCTTCTTTAT
>JAJOOO010012926.1:0-11962 GCA_029582685.1 Solanum piurae
CCTTTCGACAGATAATATATGTCATATATATAAGAACATAGTATATCCATCATTAATTTATATTTATATAACGATAAAATATAATTATAATAAAATAAGAAATATTTTCATTTTTAATTTTTTCTTGAATTGAAGTAAGATAAACATTTTTTAATTTAAAAATTATTATTAGAAATAGAATATTTTGAAAAGAAAATAAATAATATATTTATTTGAAAAAATGAGCATTTTTTACCCAAAATAACAATAAGGGCATTTTTGGACCAAAGTATTGACGAAAAGGGCATTTTTGGACCAAACTACAAACGAAGGTCATTTTTGTTCCTTTCGCATAGTTTAAGGGCATTTTTGACCCTTTTCCCTACTTAGAATAATGTTTGAGAAAGTATAAGCATGTTGTGAGGATATCACTTGTTCAACCACACATTGTTGATTGCTACCCCCAATTTATGTAGTACATGATCACATGCTTATGTTCTAAGGATGTGGTTGAACAAGTGACATCCTTACAACATACTTGTGTTTTCTCAAACATTGTTCTAAGTATGTTGATTGCATAACCACAACTCTTTCTCATACATCTCTAATCACCACACTCAATTTATGTGGACTCTTATGACTTGTTTAAACTTATTTAATTGGATGAATTTCAAAAAAATATAATTTATTATTAATTAATTGTTGTCTTTTTTAAATTCTACTAGTTTTGGTCCATATATAAGTGTCATATTCTAGTACGTGCAGTATCGATAATGCTTTAACATAGATATAAACCTGAATATACCTTATTAATGTCAAAGTTTAAATCTCATTGGTCATACATACATGATGAGTCCACGATTTGGACTCATTTAGGGCTTCATTTTAATAGATTTAGTATCCTCAAATGCATATTTTGTGCCAATAACTGATGTAAATCCTTGAATTTCAGGTATATGGATTGAGGAACAAAGCATGGATAATATTGAGCAAAAAAGAACAAGACAACTGAAAGTACGAAGGAAAGAAGGTTTGAGGATCGCCTAACCCATTAGGCGAGTCGCCGAACGGCCAGGGCCTCGCCTAATGTTTCAAAGTGCCAAGCCCTGAAGGAGAAAATCTAGTCGGCGAGTCGCCGAATGGTTCCGCGATGCAGTGTCATATCGCCCAAAGTTACAGAACCTGACGATGCTGAAGGCAAAAGCAAAACGACAATGATAATGACCAAAGGACGAATCGGCGATTAGATCAGCGATCCCGACTAACTACGCCAACTGAACCTTCGCAACACACTTTTTGACAACTATAAATACTTGTTTAAATTTTTAGCTTAGTATCTGATTGAACATTCAGTAGTTTTTGAAGTTTAAAGCTTAAAACTGAATAGAGAGACAATATTTCCTTAGCTTTGAAGATTTGAAGATTTCCATTTCTAAGAAATTGGAAGTGGGTGTTGAAGATTCTTCATCTTAGACCTTTGTAAAGACTATATCAATCCTACCCAGTTGATGGAAACACAACGTGGTAACAATTTTTACCTTTTTACTATGTCTAGCTAAAACTTCAATTCGTGGGGTGTGATTATGTGATTATGGGTTGATTTAATTGCTGGGTATTGTTAATTGATAGCTTATTTGATGTTTAAAAGTGATTTCGTTCAGTAATTATTGTTGAATTTAATGGGGGTAGTTGCAAATGCAATCTTAACTTCGTGTTTTTGGCTTGCTCGAGAGAGAGATTTTAAAACCAAAATTACTGAATCGATGGTCTGTGGATATTGGGTTGTCATGGGTGCAGCTTGAGAGAGTGAATCCTAAACCCTTTTCCACACATTCAGCTCGAGAGAGTGAATGGACTAACGCAAAGGCTATGCTTCATTGCCGCTTATTGGTGTTCGAGAGAAACCAATTTGATTCGGGGTAAATTGTTCGAGAGAAAGTTTATCCCCACTAAAGTCTAGCTTATTCACTGATTTGCAGCTGTTTACTATTAATTGCAATTACCCGATTATTTACCTTGACCCATAATCCTATCACATCCCAAGAATCCCGTCTCCATATTCGTATTTTTGTGTTATTTACTGTTTTAGTTGATAGTACAAACAAACCCCCTTTATATTTGACACTTGTGTCACCTATAATTTAAACCATGTTTTTATTCGTAAATGTTTTTAGCTATGATTAACTTGAGCATATTTATGCTTTTCTATTGATTCTTGAGTACGAACCACTCCCTTGGGACTCGACCCCAACTCACTAGCTGGGTTATATTACTATTGAACGATCGTTGATGCTAGTATTGGATGAAGTATCTTTGATAGCGTTACACATATAATCAATACACCACACACATAGAAATGCATCGATTGTATAAGGGGTCTATATATTTTGACAACCAGTAAATATTTCGATATACAAATTTTACAACGGTGATAAAAGTTCAAATTGCTACTTTTTCAACGGTAACATCTGATTTTTTGATAATTCGTTTGGTAGAGTGTATATTCAGATAATGTTTGCATTAGTCATTTTTGGATTAGTTATACTTAAATTATTTCTTATGGATAGTTTGATTTTGTGCAATTTAAAATAGCATGCATGATAATAATAATAATACACATGCATTAAAATATACAACTTGAGATCATGATAATTATTTTTACAGCACTTCCTTCTTGAATCATTCGAATTCATGCATTAAAAATTATTTCATCACGAATACCATGCATTTTCATATATTAATAATACATAGCTTAATAAAGAACGAGTGGACTCGATAATAAATATTAATAGATAGCGTACAAAATGTATGTCATCTTTTGATTGATCTATATTAGATCATGAGTAATTACGATAATAGCTGACACTAAATTGACCAAAATGCTGGCAACAAAAAAAACAGTAGTTTGATTACAAAAACAAATTCAATCAAGCTTGTTTAAGATTTGTTGTTGTTCACACATGTGGTTCTCTTGTGTCCGGTTCTCTTACAAATTGAACATTTGTTCCTTCTCTTGCTCTTGAAATTCTCATCAGCGCCTTTGACACGTTTTCTTCTTTTTCTTCCAAGCTTGGTATCGACAAGAGGTGGAAGAATCTTCACACTAAGCAATTCTTCTGGCACACACTATTTCGACTTGAGAGGGACAACATTAATAGAATCCATGTATGCAAGAAGGTATGCTTCAACTTTATACAAAGGCGAAGAGTACTCATAGATGCTCATACCATACTCATTGCCATGCTTCGATCGCAAAATGGCCATCGCGTGAGCACAAGGTATCTTGATCAAGTCATATTCCCTACAGGAACATGACTTTCCCAGTAGGTTCACATTGGTTGTAACATCTGCACCGAACACATTAAATTTATTGCCGTCCCCGGTTACATTCCTCACATACAAAGAGTCGCCCTCGATCATTTTTTTCTTGCAATTTTTTCGACAGCCGGCACCATTTGATTACCCATTGATTTGAGGATATATGCATGTCTCTCCCTAATTAGCAATCGAATTAAATATAGATGCCACATGATACTCTCTTTCGTCTATCAACATAGCATGGATTGACTCGACGATATTTGTGGTCATCACATCATATCTATTGCCAGGAAAATGTGTCTGCTCCACTTCTCAAAACCAATATCATGCTCAAGGACGACAGCTGCTGCGGGGCATTTGTTCTTGAATTCTACAAAATGATTGTCAAACTCCTCCATAGAATAAGCCTTTGTCGTATTGTAGTAAAGATAAAAGGAATATCCACAATGTGCCTCGTACAATATCCGTGGTGAGCATGATTGTAAACTTTCATAATACTGTTGGCGATTCTCTTGTGTCTATTAGAGATAAAGCACAAATCTGGTTCATCAACCACAATTTCCTTCAACTTCTCAAAGAAGAATGTCCAAGATTCATCATTCTCTTTGTCCACGGCACAAAAGGCAATTGGATAAACATAATTCTCCTTATCTTGTGCAACAATGCTCAACACGCCCTCGTATTTACCATGTAAATGAAAGCCATCAACCGCAATTACCTTTCTCATGTGGGTAAATCCCTTAAAGCATAACTGAGACAAGAAATAATACATGAACCTATGAATATCCTTATTTACCATGACACTATAGCTAAAACAAACATTAAAAGTCTCGAACATGTAGGAAAAAGTCGGTAAGCATAAATTTCCGTTCTCCGCTGTCCCTCAGACCATTTCCTTGGCAACCACACCTCCCTTCCAACATTTCCAATAGCTTGAACTACAACGAAAAGAATTAAACATAAATCTTTGAATCTCTTTAACATTTGGACCCTTGTCATCATGATACATATTTACACAAAGTGAAACAATAACTTTGTTTGAAATTTTTCTATGGCTACTGCTGGCATGTTCAACGCCACAATTATGTTCGCCAATGTACTTGTAGATACGAAATCTATCCGCTCATATTTCCTCGCCCACAACATACATCCACAGTTGTGAGATATACATTTACCTTTAAGTATTTAGTACAACTCTTCACAGTAGCAAAATCAAAAGATTTCTTTGCCGCTGCTTCGACTAATAACAATTGCAACTCATTCTTGTTACTGAAATTTGATTTATGCATAAATTAGTTTCATCGGAGAAGGAATGGTTGGATTGTGATCCCAATTCCCCTTTTCCCTGCATTTCTTCACAACATTCGGGTTCAGGATCTTCCGCATTTACTGGCTAGTTTTCCACGTTAGTTGGATCATCATGTATATTCATTGAATGATCACCCAAACTCTCATTTGAATTATCACCCAAACTCTCCTTTGAATAATCACCCAATCTTTCATTTCCAATCGAATCATTGTCACCGTTAAATGAATTCGTTGGTTCAATTGAAGGTCTCTCATTGACGTTTATCCTCAATGTAGGCCTAGAGCCATCAATACCAATATCTAACATGTACAAGCTCACGTGCCTATCATTTTTTATGAATGTGGGATGTATTTTTCCCCTCCCATTCATTTGATAGATAATCATCAAGTCATTTGGCTCGCAAGTTAACTCACCGGACTCAATTACGCTTGCAATCATATGGTCATATGAACCATTGCGACACAATGCAATGGGCACTGTCATCTTACTAAAAGATTTCCAATTTCAGCTTTTGGGAGTCTCCTCCCATTCTCCCGTATAAACACCACCACCAACAACAAATTCAGCTACTGCCATTATAGACTACAAAGATAGATACTAGATTATAGTATCAATTGTTAACGATCGATGAGGTACGACATCCGTACAAAAACGCAACTGAATGAGATCGTGGTTCAAAATTTAACTCCTGCAATGGCGAAACAGATTTTTAATGCTTTTAAACTACTAAAATGTATCTATAATGAGTTATCAAGTAATTATTATGGAAGATTTCTCAAATTTCTAAAATGGCGGAAAACTAATTTTGAAGCTTAATTTTTGAAAGAAAATGGAGTAAACATGAATATGGAGTAGGAGATGATGATGATTTTACCTTGGAAATGGATATTACGGCCAGAAAACTCGCTGAAATGGACAAATCAACAGCAGCAAAAACGAGTTGCTCTTGTTTCCGTTTGGAAACTTTTTTCTTTTTTTCTAATATAAATTTTAACAATTGCAAATAAATATATTCTTCCATATTTGTTGGAGGGGGACCAAAGTAGAGATATGGAAACTTAGGGAGATCTTTTGTATGTGTCAATTAGGGCATATGGATGATGTCATTAATAGTGGGTATACCACAAATTATTCAAGACTTGTGACTTAATGTCACATTAAGTCTTTAGAGTGACTATTTTGCCAACTTTCCCATGTTAGTATTCTGATGTGTAAATATATAACAGACTCTTTTAATCTTTTCAACCCAAACCCGCCTAAAGGTCGAGCTTCCTACAATTTTGCAAGGGTAAGTATGAAGGTTGTTTGATTAAAGAAAAAAAAAACAGGGAGAAAAAAAGAAAAGGAAAGGCCTGAAAGCAACTTATAGTTTTCTTGAATTTTTTTTTGTAATGCTGCTCTCTTACACTCTAAAAAATATACCAAACTGGCCTAGTTAGTTGATTATTGAATTTTTCTATGCTAAATTATTTATTCACTTTACAACATATTGTGTGGTTCTCTAGAGTAGGTCTATTTCTTTGGAATCAAACTAGGTAAAAATGGTGTTGAAATGAAACACTGCAATAGTGTACTCAGTTTGATAATTCAAATTAAGGTAAACTTCTTACATATAATTCCATACATTTATATACAGTAGATGCTTAAATAGTTTACATGAAAGTTTGTCATTATGTCCTCTTTCAGTGTAATAATGACTAATATAAGATCAAACCATCCATGATGGAGCTTAAGAATTATTTGAATCTTGGAAATATTCTTTACATTAGGAGAATATAACTAATCTTAAGCTCAATTTTATTTCTTTTTCCATTATTTTCTAGATAGCCTTCTTCAAATAAATATGTCCATTTTGTTCTAGAATTGTGTTCAACATTTTTGGAGTACTCTTACCATCTTAAAGAACTATTGATGTACTTTCTTGATTTAGCAATGTCCAGCATTGCATGCATCTTATTGCATTTTGTGTTCTCAATTGTTCTATAGGATTTTGTCACACCCCAAAGTACCCCTAGACGTGACATGGCGCATAGGACCTTAAAAGGTCCTACACAAGACACTTAGCATACATCATACAAGATAATAGAATTAAAGAGTTTAAGAGACACAATTTTATATCAAAGAGTTTGACAAAATGAAGCGGAAGTCTAAATAGTCTCAAAGCCATCTATTACATCAAGAGTGATTGGGACATAACACATACATCACATTAAATATCTGAAAAGTAAAGACGATAAGCAATAAAGGGTTTGGTCATCGGAACATCAGGATTCACCAATCTTTGAATCTACTAAAGTGAACGCTAGCCACAGAGATGCGGAGTGGAAACGTCAGACCCTATATTAGTGAAACAATATAGGCAAAAATATGTGTTAGTACATGGAATGTGCCAAGTATGAGGGAAATACAATAAAAGATAAGACATGATAATAAAGGGACATAATCGAAAATATGGAATGCATGACCAAGTTAAAACATAGTATAAATCATTTTTATGTGTCCGTTCCATATAATTTTTTTTGGGAGATACTATAGTTATTCTTGATTGTTAGGCCCGGAAGCTAAGTACAAAAGGTGTAACCTCCATTGAAGTATTGTGAAAGGACCACAATATAACATAAGATACTTGGAAATAGATGATGGTAGATATCCTAAATACCCCTTCTCATTCTAAACATCATCATAAGGATCTGAGATCATGTGCTACCCTTATATGATCATAAGTCCTACTAGCATTGATTCATTTGATATGTCATTGCATGTCTTGTATTTAAATGTATTAAATTTCTTATTTGTATGAGTTCTACTTGTGTATCTTCAGTGAATTACATGGTAAAGAAAGGGGTTTACTTTGTCATGTTCTTATTTCATGAACCATATCTATTGAGACGTCCTGCGAGACTTGTCTATACATGTTTTAGGTTAGTCTATAGATTTTGGATAGTCCTATTTACAAAGGAAACTCTCACAAATCTCCAAATCAAATCCCAAGTTTAACCAAACTATCAGCTACACATACCATTCGAGGACGAATGATCATAAGGGGGGAGGATGTAACACCCCATATTCTACGTGTGCTAGTTCTATTTATACGATGCGTATAAATTACCTTGTGGTATAGTTATGGAATCGGTTTCCTATGTGACTAGTGACAAAATAAAAAGTTCAAAGTGAAATGTCGTAGATTTTAATGCGACCTGATTAAGTTGACGTCGATGGAAGTATTTAAACTTGAGATCATAAGGTGATATTTGAGTCCAAAGTTTAAAGTGACATAGTGTATATAAGTTTTAAGTTAAGATAAATGTATTAAGGTCTAGAAATGGAATAAAATATATAGGTGCTTGCTTGACTTAACTAAGTTAGCAGGTGACAAGTAGGTACATCACCTACTTTGACCTATCGACCAGCCCAAAGGACCTAGTAGGTGCATCACCTACTTTGACTTATTGACCAGCCCAAAGGACCAAGTCAGTGCATCACCTACTAAAACTTTTTTGACCATGTTATTGGGCCAATTACACTAACACCTACTTGCATTAATTTGGCCTAAGTTAAGTAGAAGAATAAGGGGAAAATGGATAGCCAAGGCCCAATATTCTTAAGTCCAAAAAGGCCCAAGTGAAAAGTTCAAGTAGGTAGATCACCTACTTGATAAATTAATGCTCAAAATGAGTGATAAAGTTGGCCAAAGCAGTTCCCTTTAAAAGGGATTGATATCAGCTTTTTCCAACTATTTTTACTTTAACAAAAATCTTATTTCCAGAGCTTTCTCTCTTCTCTCTCTTAGCTTCATACAACAACCATTAAATACCATTAGAGTTCTTGAATATTAGGGAGTTCAAGCTATTGGAAGGTATAATTTAAGACAAGTTAAGGAGGACAACCTTTACCTTGAAGAATCCAAGTCTTAGCAAGTGGTAGTTCTGTCCAGCAAGGTAAGCTACTGCAATTTTCTCCTTCTTGTGCTTGAGTTAATTAGGACATTTGGTATGTGCTCAAAGATAGTAGCTAGCGAGCCCCATAAAACTCCTAACTTCAGTCACAGTGCTAGGTCGAACCCAATTCTTAACCGCTTCAATCTTTTGGGGATCTACCATTACCCCTTCTTTTGAAACTACATGCCCCAAAAAGGCAATCGAAGTAAACCAAAATTCACACTTAGAAAATTTTGCATACAACTTTTGTTTCCCAAAAACAACCAGAACAATACGAAGTTGGTCAGCATGCTCTTCTTCAATTTTTGAATAAATCAATATGTCATCAATAAATACTATAACAAACGAATCAAGGAATGGTTTGAACACACCATTCACCAAACTCATGAAAGCTGCAGGCGCATTTTTCAATCCAAAAGACATCACTAAAAACTCATAATGCCCATAGTGGGTCCTAAATGTCGTCTTGGGTACATCCTCATGCATAATCTTTAACTAATGATAACCAAACCTTAGATTGATCTTAGAGAAAATCGATGCACCTTGTAACTGGTCAAAAAGATCATCTATCCAAGGCAATGGGTACTTGTTTCGAATGGTTACCTTATTCAATTGCCGGTAATCTATACACATCCTCATACTACCATCCTTTTTCTTAACAAAAAAGACAGGAGCACCCCACGAGTAGGCACTAGGACGAGTGAAATCTTTATCAAGAAGTTCTTGGATTTGAGCCTTAAGCTCTCTCAACTCCACCGGGGCCATGCGATATAGAGGGAGGGAAATGGGGCGGGTACCAGGTTCCAAAGCAATGCAGAAATCTATATCTCTATTCAGAGGCATACCAGGCAAATCCGTAGGAAACACTTCTCTAAATTCTGACACCATAGGAATAGACTCAATAGAGAGAGACCCAATCTCAACATCCCGAATATGAGCCAAATAAGCCAAACAACCCTGCACTACCAGTTTCCTAGCCCGAATGAAGGATATGATCTTAGTTAGCTTAGGCTTGTACACCCCTTCCCACTCTAATCTTTCCCTACCGGGGATCTCTAGAGTCACATACTTAGTATTACAATTAAGCACAACATCATAGGGGGACAACCAAGTCATGTCTAAGATTATATCAAAGTCAATCATATCCAAAATCACCAAATCAGCCCAAGTCTGAAACTCATAAACAAAATATGACAAATACGATAGACATGGGTGACTATGACAGACTCTCCAACTGGGGTAGAAACATGGATGGGCATCAAGTACATCACAAATCATACCAAATCCCAAGGCAAACTGAATGGACACATAAGAATAAGAATAAGTAGAACTCGGATCAAATAACACATTAGCCATCCAGTCACAGATAAGAATAGTAAATGTGATCACTGTATTCAGAAGACTCTGCTTCGCTCTTGCTTGGAAAAGCGTAACACTGAACCCTGTCATCTTGACGGGCGACTTCTCTGTCTGGCTGCACTGTACCTCTGCCTACGTTACCATTCCCCAACCTACACGACCTTGCTAATTTCCTCCTCACCCACCTTGTGGACGTCCTCAACCATTATTACAATTGCCCGCAGGTACCACTGCTCTAGTCTGCTGCTATGCGGAATCCAACATGCGCGAGTGGAGAAAATCTCTCCAAATATGTCCAAAATCTCCACAATTATAACAAGTGCGACCAAAAGATGGCCTGCTGCCGGCTGAAGGTGTGGCTCCCTGGCTATCCTGAATCAAATTCTGAGGTGGAGTTTCTGAACAATTACCTGTAGAAGCAGGCATAACAGACTGAATTGGCCAGGCTGCAAGTGTCGGCCTCCTTGAACCTCTGGAGTAAGAACCCTAAAAGTTACCTATATTCTTAGCTTTCTTAGCCAAAGCCTTAGCCTGCCCATCAAGTCTAACTCCTTCTACCTTTTTCACAAAATCAGTCACCTCATTGAAGCTTTTTCCTGCAGAGGTCATATGAACAGACAATAAGTGCAACTCAGAATTTAGTCCCTTAACGAATAAACTGGTCCTCTCTTCCTCAGTAGTCACCAGTTGCATAGCATATCTATACAAAGCATGGAACTTAGCCTCATAAGCAGCCACATACATACCACATTGCTCCAAATCCATGAACTCATCCTTCTTACGATCTCTTAAAGTTCAGAGCACATACTTTTCCAAGAACAGAGAATAAAACTGGGTCCAAGTGAGTGGGGGTAAAGCTGAAGATCTATATTTCACATAAGCTCTCCAGCACTACTTAGCCTCACCTTGAAGTTGAAAAGTCACAAACTTTACCCCATGCTGATGGACAATTCCCAACTTATGAAGCCTCTCATAACAATCTAGAATAAACTCATAGGCATCCTCACTCTCGGAACCATGGAACACAGGCGATTTCAATAACAAGAACTTAGTCAACATCTCATGCTCATTACCAATCATTACGGGACCCAACAAAGGATGAAATAAGGCCTCCGTACCTACAATTCCACCCACCTTGGGAGAAGTGATAGCAACAGAAGGATTGGCGGGAGCTTGAGTTGCTTGAACTGAGGGAAGAACTCCAGGACCAACCAATCCTTTTAGGAATGACATAATCTATTGAGCTAACAGTGGATCTAAGGGAGGAATACCTGTAGTCTCAGCCTGCACCTCTTCCTCTTGTCCAACACCCTCATCGTTCTCAACCTCAACATTCTCCTCTATCTCTTCATGTTGCGCAGGTGGATTCTCATTTCTGGGAGCATTCTCAACCAGAGCTCCATCCCTAGTAGGTGCTACCCTTCCTCAGCCTCTACCCCTTGCTCTTCCTCTACCCCTGCCTCGATCGTGACTTCTTGTTGCGGACTCCTCAGCGGGCTCATTGGCGGGAGCTACGGGCCTGACACCATTTAAGCGAGTGTTAACCATCTGCAGACAAAAGAGTGAAGGAGATTAGATACCAATTTGGATCGCCAGATACCAACTGTAATCAAGGTATAGCACGGAAGGAGACAAGAGAAAACATAGAGAATTCCTATAGCCTCTCGAAGAAAAGTACAATTGTCTCCGTATCGTTCTGCAAGACTCTACTAGACTCGTTTTTGGCACATCGAGATCAATGAACTTAGGGCTCTGATACCAACTTTGTCACGACCCAGACCGTTGTGATTGACACCCATACTAACCCTCCGGTGAGAGAACCATTACTACAACCCAAACTAACAACTTAACAAAAACTATGCATTTAAAGATACGGAAGCAGGTTTAAATGCAGAACAAAATAAGGAGTTCTCATAATGTAACGACTCGAAAAATGATAGGTTAAGCAAGAGCCTATGACTTTGTGTTGACTTTATAATGAGGTTCTATGAGGGGTTTTTATGTAATTTCATTTTAATTGTGTTACATTCGACAATTTAAAATGAATATGAAGAAGCTT
>JAJOOO010012927.1:0-53468 GCA_029582685.1 Solanum piurae
AGCTAAACAAGTTTCCGGTAACTTCCGAAGTACATTTTTAAGAACTTTTTGGGTCAAATTCAAATATAATCATTTCATTAAGTTCTCGACTCCAAACTTACATATGAGGCTCTAGTTTCACTCTATCATTTTCCGAGTCGTTACACCATCCTTGTTGAATGTGGGATGCTCACTGACCCTGCGCAGGTGCCCCTTGTCTCTCTACGGGCGTCTGGTCATGTCACTCGTATACTTAGAGATCTTCAGGTTTCAAGGGAACAATATGAAGCTCTGGAGAATAAAAACAAGTCCCTGCGTGCTGAACTCCGTACCTCTAATGATGAAGTTGGTCGTTTAAAGGATCAATTAGTACTACAGCAGCTTGATAGCAATGTTAGAGTGGACCGGGTCCTTCAGTTACTTGCATCTTTCTCATCCTGTCCTCCAAATCCCAGCCAATCCTCTTCTTGATTCCTGCTGTCTGATCCAGTCTCTTATGTTTTTGGACTAAAGACCTTGTTATGTTGTTTTGTGTTTTTGTTTAGACTGAATATTTTTGTTGGGCTCTGCATGAGCTTAATATGTTGATGGATCTTGGATTCTCTATTTTCTTTGTTCTTGCATGTTGCTGCTCTTATTGCATATGTTTTCCGATTGATATTCTCATTTGATTAGCGCTATCTGGTTGTGATCTATGCGATGCTTCTCTTTAAGATCTCTGGGTTTTGATTCGCTTGGTTCATTATGTTTGCTTCTTTTTTATATGCCAAAAGGGGGAACTTAGTATTATCAACAAGTCTTGGTTAGTATTATCAAATAGTCTTGCGCATTGTATAATGAATTCTTACAGGAAATAGTAGACGATTTTTCATCATCAAAAAGGGGGAAAATGACGATATATGAAGTTTTGATGATATACACGTTTTAACATGCAATCAAATTTCAAAAGGAGTTCAAAAAGAAGAGTCGTTCCCACATAGAAGTCGAGTCAAAAAAGGAAACAAATAAAAAAGGAAGTTGTGTACTAAAAGGAGTTGTAATAAAAGGTTAAATTAAATCATTTTCGTACTACAACTTGTTTTCTTCTCCTTGTACAAATCGGATACCAACCCTCCAACTCTATAAAAGGATGTCAAAGGCAGAAGAGAAAAGTTGTCTTTTACGCAATCGAGAAACGAGAGGAAGAAAGAGTGAAACATACGCAAAAGCCTACTATATTGAGAGTTCTTAGAAATAGAATTCAAGAAGTTCTATAATTAGATTTTGTTGTGTGAGATAAGTGTTTGTTGATTCATAGTTTGAATCATTGTCGTAGATTTGTTGTACAAGAAGTGAGTTTGGCTTCTTGTAGAGTTGAGTCATTGAGAGGCTTGTAACAAGAGGTAGGTTTGGCCTCTTGGAGAATAGAGTTAGTCGATTATAGTTAATCGAGAGTTTTTGGTGAGATTATTGATTATCGAGTTGTAATCGTGACATAGTTGTTAAATAATAAAATAAGATTTTTTCTTCCTTGAGGGAAGAAGGTTTTAACGAAAAGTATTGTGTGGTTGCTAAGTGTTCTGTCGTAGGCAAATACACAAGAATCTGGTTCTTGTTTTAGGGGTAAGTTTTCTTCAATGACAATTAAAAGGGAAGTAATAGCTAATGTTGTCTCTGGATCAATCTGTAACGGTTGATATTATCTATTTGCCTCCCCTTCGGATAATACTTTTTGGTCCGGTCTTATTCCTTCACAGTGTGGTATATTTATTATTTTAAGAATTTAATTGTAGTATAATCGATATTTCATGTGTCGTTGAATAATTTGTTGGTGTAATATATCATAAATATAATAAATTACGGTATAAAATGATAAGAATGAATAAACAAATTCTTAGGTTAAGGTACATATATCTCGCTCTCTTTAAGGAAATTCAAGCCCTCTGCAGCATAATCTAAACCGATCCAGCAGTATCACTCTTGACTTGTCCTCTTAGGATACAACATCATATAACTCAAGCTTCGGGTTAGTTGAAGAGTCCAAAGCTCCACACAAAAAACATCTTCCTTCAACATATAAATATTCTCTTTTGTATAGTGAATATAGTTGAAGACTTAGAATATTTTTCTATGTCTCAACTCTCTTTCACTACACTAATCTCAATATAAACACAGTATACTCATCTTTTTCACTCTATATTTCTTGTATATCTCTTATTGTTTACAACACAAAGGAATACTATTATTTATAGATGGTAAATTCTTCCTTGCAATGAATAGAAAGATAATAGGTAGTAAATTGGATAAATGAATAATCTATATATTACAAGAATAAAGATAAAATAATAAGTGAAATGAAGAGTTGATGATTACATAAGTTACTAACAATTAATGAACACTTTTTTTTTTTTATTCTTTAAGCAGACTTCTTTATAAAGATTCATTCTCAGTTATCAAAACATGTAAATTATTGTTATAATTTTGTGATAATGTAATTAATTATTTTTTACCTACTAATTTTGTCACTATAAAATTTATGTCATACTTTAAAAAATAATAATACTAATTATTTTGAAATCCGAAATTCACCTTTCATGTTTAGGTATGCAAAACATCAACACATTGCCAATCACAAATTTAAGACTATTGCCACCAACAAAGAGCACATGAATCCTACTTAGCAACTCTCCATTTAATAAATCAAACCTATTACGAGTATTATACTTTAATTTGTTGATAAAGAGTCATTAACTTGGTAAAGAGCAAGTTCATAACTAGGGTTTCATCGGTGGATTTCTTCGACAAAGGAGATATATAGTGTATATTCAATTTCTTGAAAGCTAGCTAGCTATCTATAATTTCTTCATGATATAACTTAATGAAACATACCAACACATGTAGGATTCAAGATACCCACATGTATTATTAGACGCCACTAAAATAATTTTTGACGATGAAAATTATAAAAAAACTAATAAGGTATTAATGAACATGATTTTTTTTAGTATAAGTGAGGAAAAAGATAATCAGAAGAGGATGCGATATTATAACATAAAAGGGAGACGAGGAGATAAGAGACTGACTCAAAGCTTCAAATAATCAACATGAATCTAATATATATTCTCTTAATACACGAATATATCAATCTGAATCTTAAACAAATATCTTATTGAACTATTTAACTGTCTCAATAAATGATTTATCTCCAAAATAAATATACAACTATAACCCTCAATTTTCTTTTCAAATTTTACAATTTTTATGTTCGATTACACGTTAAGAAATCATGCTAATATGTATTGTTCAATTTATTTTTTTAATCGAATATCTCTAAGGACAAAAAGAAAAGAAAAAGAGTTAAAAGTATAAGTGAACGTTCTAGCAACCTCCTGAATACGTGGAAGTTCTTGGGTGTGAAGCGGTTAATGGTCTACCAAATACACCTCCTCTTATCACCATTCATCACCCATTCAATTAATGAATCCAACGGTTCAGATGTATCCACCTCTAAAAACAAAGCTGATTGGCTCCTACCATGTGTCCCTCAATTCTAATTGGTCCACCTCACTAAACGTGACATGCACAAAAACAATCAGCTCCGAATACGTGCAAAATGATGTGGCAGCACCTCATTGGCTAAACCATCGACTTCTATTATATCTGATTGGTCCACGTCATCGTGAGTGACATTGTTCGTCAAAATTCAAAAAAGAAGACCAACCTTCTTTATATAACAGAGAAGGAGACTCGCAACTATATATAGCAGCCGCAGGGCTTCAATTGTTGATCGGAAAATTGATAAACTACCTTTATCTGTCATCGGAGAAGAGAAACGAAGAACACATTGTTCGTTTGGATCTACGAGCTATGGCTACTGCGTTGAAGAGACGCGCATCCTCGATCGTTTTCGCAATCGTCCTTCTTGGTAAGCATTTGTATCCTTTTTCTCCAGCTGCTTCGTTTCTGTAAACATTGAAATCTGAGCTAGTTAAGTTTTTTGAACAGAATTTCTGTGTATATTAGGAGAATTGAACCAAGTGAACGCAACAAATCAACAATGATTAACTGCAAATTCGATGTGTATTACTTTTGATGTGTTAGTTGTAGTTAGTTGTGATATGGCTATGTATATGTTTTAGCATCAGATCTGCTACTTAGTTTTTTCAAAAGAGTTGCTGTGTATGATATGTATGGTTTTTTTTTTGAGAGATTATGCAATGAGGAGAATTGAACAGAGAGACCTAACAAAGCAACAATGATAACTGCAAGGTCTATGTGTGTTATTTCTCGATGTGTTAGTTGTAGTTAGTTTTGATATGACTTTGTATGTGTATCAGTTCTCAGATCTGCTACTTAGTTTTTCAAAAGAATTGCTGTGCATGATAGGCCTGTTTTGTTTGAGAGATTATGCAATGAGTAGAATTGAATCGAAGTTGATGTGTGTTAGCTGTAGTTTGTTTTGTTATGACTATCAGTTCTCAGATCTGCTACCAGTTTGGTCATTTATGTTTATTTGTTTCAATAAAACCATCCAGATTTTACAGTTCAGATTTTCGGTTATTTTCCACTTCTGCGGCTATTATGATCATTGACATAGTTTTGTTTGTTAAAACTGTTATTGTGTAAATAGAAAGGGTAACTTGAACAATGTTATTTGTACAAGTGTTGTTCTTCTTTTGCTTCTCTTAATTAATGATGATAAATCCTGAACAATATGTGAAATATTTGACCATCCTGAGTTGTCTAGCCAGCTACAATTTTGTGTCAACAAGTGCTTTAATACTAAATATCCGACGTAGCAACTGCGTGAAGAATAACATTTATTGAACTAGTTAAACGAGTAATAACTGTACATCCAAATTGCTCCCAACAATGTCTAGGAAGTTTTTTTATCTCTGCAAATTCTTTTCCTTTCCCATGATATTTTGTCACTTCAACAAGTAATAATTTTAGATCGACAGTCATATACAATGCACTAATTGGGTTGTTGGGTTTGTCAACAGGGAGCTTGTTTGCATTCTCTATAGCTAAAGAAGAAGCTACCAAGTTAGGAACCGTTATTGGCATAGATCTTGGAACAACTTATTCTTGTGTTGGAGTTTACAAGAATGGACATGTTGAGATCATAGCAAATGACCAAGGTAATCGTATCACCCCTTCATGGGTAGCCTTCACTGATGGTGAGAGACTGATCGGTGAAGCAGCTAAAAATCAAGCAGCTGTTAATCCAGAGAGGACTGTCTTTGACGTCAAAAGACTTATCGGGAGAAAGTAAGGCATTGTTCTTTATTTTGTAGTGTGAAAGTCTATCTGATATAATCATGATAATGACGGCTTATATCTGTGACAGGTTTGAAGACAAAGAAGTACAAAGGGACATGAAACTTGTTCCCTACAAGATTGTTAACAAGGATGGGAAACCATATATCCAAGTTAAAATCAAAGATGGGGAGACCAAGGTCTTCAGTCCTGAGGAGGTCAGTGCTATGATTCTGATCAAGATGAAAGAAACAGCAGAAGCTTTCCTTGGAAAGACAATCAAGGATGCAGTTGTCACTGTTCCAGGTATCATCAAACATCCCCCGTTTCAGATAGATAATATCTGGTTCCAAACTTTTGTGTCATACAATTGCTGAGCATATATGTCCATCTCTTTTGAAAATGCAGCATACTTCAATGATGCCCAGAGGCAGGCCACTAAGGATGCCGGTGTCATTGCTGGTTTGAACGTGGCAAGAATCATTAATGAACCAACTGCAGCTGCCATTGCCTATGGATTAGATAAGAAAGGTGGTGAAAAGAACATCCTTGTCTTTGACCTTGGTGGTGGTACATTTGATGTTAGTATCCTTACTATTGACAATGGTGTTTTTGAGGTTCTTGCCACAAATGGAGACACTCATCTAGGAGGTAATAATGAAGTTCAAAGTATTCAAAAGAACTAATAACTTTCATCTTACCATCAGTCTTGTTCACAAGTTGTCTGTTGTTTCTCACAGGAGAGGATTTTGACCAGAGGATTATGGAGTATTTCATTAAATTGATAAAGAAGAAGCATGGTAAGGACATTAGCAAGGATAACAAGGCTTTGGGAAAGCTCAGGAGAGAAGCTGAGCGTGCCAAGAGAGCCCTGAGCAGTCAGCATCAAGTCAGGGTAGAGATTGAGTCTCTCTTCGATGGTGTGGATTTCTCTGAACCACTTACCCGGGCTCGTTTTGAGGAGCTGAACAATGATTTGTTCCGTAAGACAATGACTCCTGTCAAGAAGGCTATGGAGGATGCTGGTCTAGCAAAGAACCAGATTGACGAGATTGTCTTGGTTGGTGGAAGTACCAGGATTCCAAAAGTTCAACAGCTTTTGAAAGATTATTTTGATGGCAAGGAGCCTAGCAAGGGTGTCAACCCTGATGAAGCAGTTGCTTTTGGTGCAGCTGTACAAGGAGGTATCTTGAGTGGAGAAGGAGGTGACGAAACCAAAGGTAATGCATCTTCCAGACTTATTTTAGTCATTTGATACTGGAGAATTTTCCAAGGTAGAAACTAACATTTTCTTCTGAATTTTGACCAGATATTCTTCTCTTGGATGTGGCTCCACTGACTCTTGGTATTGAAACTGTTGGAGGAGTGATGACAAAGTTGATCCCAAGAAACACTGTTATTCCTACTAAGAAGTCTCAAGTCTTCACCACTTACCAGGACCAGCAGACAACCGTCACAATTTCGGTATATACTCTAACACTATTTCCTAATTTGCTGAATGTGTTGTGGAAAACTCTAGAAGAATATTTTTATGGATCTTCTGACTTGAAATTCTCATCTCCAGGTCTTTGAAGGTGAACGCAGTATGGTAAAGGACTGTAGACTGCTCGGGAAATTCGACTTGACAGGAATACCTCCAGCACCAAGGTACTTATCCTCTACTAGTTATGATAGAGAGAGTACTTCAGGAGTTGCATTTGCCTGCTTGACTAATAATTTTTGTTGTTTTTCAACAGAGGAACACCTCAAATCGAAGTTACTTTTGAGGTTGATGCCAATGGTATCCTAAACGTGAAAGCTGAGGATAAAGCCTCTGGAAAGTCAGAAAAGATTACCATCACGAATGACAAGGGTCGTTTGAGTCAAGAAGAAATAGAACGTATGGTGAAGGAGGCTGAGGAGTTTGCCGAGGAGGACAAGAAGGTGAAAGAAAGAGTTGACGCCCGAAACAGCCTGGAGACATACGTATACAACATGAGGAACCAAATCAATGACAAGGACAAACTTGCAGACAAGTTAGAGTCTGATGAGAAGGAGAAGATTGAAACCGCCACAAAAGAAGCACTTGAATGGTTAGACGACAACCAGAGTTCTGAGAAGGAGGATTATGAAGAGAAGCTGAAAGAAGTTGAGGCAGTGTGCAACCCAATTATCACGGCTGTGTATCAGAGGTCTGGTGGAGCACCTAGTGAGGATTCCAACGAGGACGATGATTCACATGATGAGCTGTAATTGAATTTGTAGGTTAATAGTGTTCTCTTGTTCCCAAATAGATATAGATACTCTTTTCTTTTTGGTTATGATTTCATTTCAACCGTATGAAGGGTGGAACGTAGAACAAGTTGGGAAGAAATCGTGAGTGAAGGACGTAATGTTGTCGCTCTAATCTCTTTCCTCTTGTTCATTTTTTCGTACACCTGTATAGGGACGTGACTTTATTCAGAATTTAAATTTCTTATATCCATTATTCAGTTTGATTATAATGGTCTACTTTGTTTTACAGTTAAAGTTCTGAAAAAGGAAGGCTATCAGTCAAGTAGTTAATAAATCCGAGGTTTAGTCAGAGCTCATTCGTTACTAGCCAAAATTTTCGATACTCTCTTGTTCTAATATTTATGATCCTTAGTCTATTAAAACACTTCTCTCTTTCTAAAATAAAATTAAGTTCTTAATTTACCCTACAACTAAGGATAAGCATGCTCTTCTGTAAAAAACAAAACACCTTGGGATTAAGACCCAAAGGTTCACAGTGACTAACATTTTAAAATGTCTCCTTTCGTATAACTTTTAAATATCTATTTTTCTTTATTCAAAATATCAAATTAATATTAATCTAACTAAAAAGTGACAGAGGAGTAACTAACTACCTTCAGAAGCCAATGCTTCAAGAATCAAGTAGTTATGTCAGAATAAAGGATGATGGCTATTGACGAGAATGTGTATACATTTTCTTAACCGCAGTTTGCATTACAGTTAATCATCTGCACGTGATGCCGGAGGTTGTGATCATGAGATGTTTTACATGTAAACAAATATTTAAAACAGAAACAGATAATGTAATCGATAATATTTTAACTTCCAATTTCCAATTAGAAACAATGTTACCCCTGACATTAAGAAGGGTAAGCAACCAATGTAGTAAACCTCAAAAGCAAAACAATTAATCACTCTTATATCCAGTGATTCCTTTCTTCAAGTGGCAATCTTATTGCTCCAAGCCCCATTTATAAGTGACAGCACAGAAGCTACAAAAGATAGCATGCTTTACTTTACTAAAATCTAGAAGAGAAAACCCCTTCCTCGAAAGATGATAAATAGGTGGCTACATAAGCATGTACAGCAGTAACATGATCGATCAGTAGAAAAGGAGGAAAAAAAGGACAAAATATGATATACGTTAGTTGTGGACAGTGGCCTGCTGCAACCAAGGCCAGTGCAACTCACAGACATCACGAGGGCAGTCACCTTCATTATCCTTGATCTCTACGTCAGCACCATGCTTTACGAGAAACTCAGCAATATCTGCCCTTTCACAAACAGCAGCATAATGCAGTGCCGTCTGGCCCTCAAGGTCCTTCAATGATCAAAATAACAAGAACTTGTAATTCAGAGTATCACAAAACCAGTAAATAAGAAGCATCCACATACAGTGGAAACAAAAATGAAGAATTAAGAGCTTCAATGTTTATAACCAAGTTCTACAAAAGCTAACCTTTTCAACTATGAATTTGCATACTCATAAAGCTCTAGTATAATATTTCCCAAGGTACAGAACCTTTGGGAAACAAACTTTGGATGAAAACCACTTCGATTTAGCTCTCTATGATAGTTCCACTAGCCAAGAATTACATCATGTACACCCGTTTTAATTATGTTTCGAGTGATATTAGAGTTTCAGGTAGAACATGACTGTTTCTTATACTGCACTTGCGTTTTGAGTGACATTAGTATTTTCATGTAAAATTAGCAATTCTTATGCGCCACTTGCATTTTGTGTCCATTACGTTTCCTTAAAAACATAGGCTACACTTGAGAGTTTGGTTGATGTTAGGGTTTTCATTAAAACCATCTGTCTCACATGTACTTGAGTATGTTTTGGCACACTATTGGCCATATCATCTTGCTTTATGATTACATGGTCAGATAATGTAATTTTAAAACTCGCTGGGTTTAGTAAAGCTTTCAGCACAGTTGTCTTCTTTGCTCTCTCTCTCTCTCTCTCTGCAAATCTTGCATCTATGTTGCTCTTTGCCTCTCTTTAAATTCCAATATAATGACAAATTCTCAAAAACACTATATTTAAGAGAGTTGGGGGAAGAAAGAAAAAGAGGAGAGGGTGAAAATACAAGAAAATTACAGCTACATCAAGTAAGGTTACGACTCTTTAGGATTTCAAATGAAACAAATCATGTAAAAAATACAAGCCCTACAAAGCATATATATAACAAATCACAGAACCGAAACAAGATTAGGGGTTCGGCGTAATGATGCAAAATTATATGCACCTTGGCTGTATTGAAAACTATATGTACCTTGGCATTTACATCTGCATTCCTGCTTAAAAGCAATTTAGTGATGTTGAGATGACCACGATCGACAGCCCAGTGTAAGGGGGCACGGCCCTCACTGTCTGGAATCATTTCAAGAAACAATTTTTAATCAGGAAGAACATCAAACAAACGGAAAGACAGAAAAAATCCACATTACAAGTTCCTGCTAGACATCATTCAAACTCCGGGATCTTGACTCACCTCACCCACCCTAAACGTTCTCTCAGTTCTCCACGCTATTAATTTTTTCTTTTTGGTAATAATGCAAGAGAATCATCTTGTTTCTAAGAAGACCGACCCATCCTCAGAATCGGTTATCAATTAAAAACCATAAGCAATGCACTTAGTAGTGAATCAAAATTATCAACATTAAAACACCATACGTAGACTTCAAAAGAACTTATGTATCACATTGAGAACCAACCTTTCACATCCACAGGAACGCCACTCTCAATGCACTTGAGCAAGTTCTCGTCGTCCCCTTCTCGTGCAAAGGCATGTATCTCATCCAATTTTCTGCAAAGAAAATAGTGAGCATGTGATTTATAAGATTTCTTCTATCCTAAGTATTATAAATATTACAAAATAGACACATACAGATAAAAAGACAAATAAACAGAGAAAGTTACACAACTTGAAAATCACTAACAAAGTACAGCTTGTTCAAAAGTTCATTCCCGAGATAAACAACAAAAAAAAGTAGTTAAATAAGGATGAGAATTTGTTAAGACAATGATTAGATGATGTTACTTTGTTAGCACCATTTGCCTCCTAGTGTAGGAAAAAAAAAATTAAGATTGAAGACAAATAAACTCTAAACAAACAAGAATATCAGAATGAAACTCCAAAGAATGTTTCTGCCTTTTGATGCCAAGAAAAACTAGTCATAGACTACATAGCAGTTTGTTGCGAATATAGTCCTCGAATAGAAGAAAGGGTGACATCAACTAAAAGAACTACACGTCTACACCATACCCAGTACCCATTTTGACAGAAGGCCAAAAGAACAATGCCTTAGTTAAAGTTAAAACTGTCGAGCCAATTGGTGAAAGGTCTTCAGGGTTAGAACTCACAATAAAGTTTGATTGATTCATGTGAAGCTGGAGTTTTCATCCGACAGTCGTAATTTTAGGTAGAAAATTCAACTAATACTGGGGAGGGGTAGGACATAAAAAAGAAACAGAACCATGACATACTAATATACAACCATTTAATTCTAATTTTGTTCTCTTCTCCTATACCAGTTTGGTAGTACTCCATATGCTTACTAGAAGAAGATGAGTAGCTTAGTCTTTGTTAGGAGAAAATTTGAATCCAGTGTATCTTAATAGTAGTAAAATAGGGTCCTACATAAGTTGAGTGATATAAAACATATTAAATCCTTCCCTTAAAGAAAGTGCAACACTTATGGGGTGGCTTGAAATAGCAAATAAGGATATTTTTCAGGACAGAGGGAGTGCATGATTTCCTGAGAGGGGCACGTTTAAATTTGTTATACAAGCCACAATTTAAAACAAAATCAGACTGCAAGAGTTTAAGTTAAAGAACCTTACAACTCATTTTCGGAATCCTCCTCACTAATGAAGGTACTGAAAACTGGTCCCATTGGCCCTCTAGTATCTGCATTATGTGCACCACTACTTTCTTCGCCCTTCTTTTTCTATTTGAGCATGTCAAGGAGGCCAAACAGAAATAAGAAGACAGCAGGAAGAAGAAAAAGAAGTAGAATTTAATAAAAAAAAATTAGAACAGTAAAACAAAAACATGAATGCTTGCTATTAATAACAAAGATGCATGTCTTACATTTGCAGACCCATCAAGCCATGAAGGAAATAACTCAGTCACGATATCAAGATACTTCTCCATGGCTTCTTCAGGAGGCATGGCACCCAATTTCTGCCATGCTTGCCTAATACATGATGAAAGCGAAATCGTAGCATCGGTCAGTTAGAGAGACCAACCAAATATACTACCGATAGCTTAGAAAACATTTGATCTATAAAAAAAAGCATGGAAAACAGGTTGAGAGGATTTTGCTTCTATGACCTTAATTTTTTCACTGTTAAAGATTTGAGAAAAGCTACCAGCCTAGTATACGTTATATTTCAAACAGGATTTCAAGGAGAGGGGAGATCCACATACCCAAATAAGTTAAAGAGGATATAAAATACTCATTTGAAGTGATGAGCTATATGAAAAGTTACTGCCAGTATGATTTAGAAAAAAAATTCTTTCTCATGCCAGATCGCGTCATTGAGATCTGCGAAAATACCTTTCTCATGCCTTGGAGGATTTCTTTTTCTAGAAGATAACTAGAGCGGAATCATGTCATGAAGATGCCACAAGCAACTTTATTTGAAACAACCTAGAAATGATAACAACTTGTTTTTCCAAGCAAGATTACAGAGAAGTCTTTGGGAACTTCCACTTACCTCATCCCTTACATCCTATTATTTAACATAACTAGCAGTAAGCTTTTCTAAATAAATTTCATAAGCATCGCTATCATTCAACATTCCACTAAGGAAACAATAGCCTTTAGTTGCTTATCCTAATAAGTCTTAGCACAATATGATTCACTATATTTAAAGTTACTTAGGCCACTGCAAAGTG
Organism: Solanum piurae; assembly: GCA_029582685.1. Classification (NCBI taxonomy): domain Eukaryota; kingdom Viridiplantae; phylum Streptophyta; class Magnoliopsida; order Solanales; family Solanaceae; genus Solanum; species Solanum piurae. Next base: position 12,381 of record JAJOOO010012927.1, read on the forward strand.
TATCCTCTTGCACCGGTAATTAAGCATCAGCATCTCGTCTAAGTACTCCTATCAAGGTATAATTCTGTTTAACAAAAAACTCAAAACTACTTAATTTACTAATTACATGTATCTTAAAAGTTCACCATTTGAGTTACTTGTCCTTCCTTATGCTAACAAGGACATGTAACATGATATCTTATACAGATCCAATAGTGCTTGCTCTCTGTTTCTAAAGCAGAGTATCAGATTCATCAACAAAATATGTCAAACTATCTAGTCACAAAGCAAGCAAATGAAAATCTAAACTAAGACAGCAAAAACAATAAGAGGAGGATTGTGGAGAGCATTACCATTTGGCACGAGCAGTCATTTTGAGAGCCGATGGCTGTGGAGCAGTGCAAGGTCCCTCAGTCGCAATCTTATAAAGTCCATAGAGCTGCAGTTGCACCTCATTTGACACCTTATGCGACCGATCAGCGGCCGTAGCAGCCACAAACGCTGTCGCAGCACTAAACGCCTCATCCAACTCAGTACTTTCTACACCTTCCCAATCATCATCGCTATCTTCACCACCACTCACCGAACTCCCTTTCAAACCGCCGTCATTCCTCTGAATCAACGGTTCGGCATCTTCTGAAACCCCGATAATATCAGCTTCCTCCGGCGATCTTTTCTCTTCAGCCTCGGAGGAATCCGCGCGCGTAATCCGGAGATTTTCATCACGGAAAGCGAAGATAATAGAGAAAAGCTTGGCGAGAAGGAAAGAGAAAATGAGACCGAAGATTATCGACTGTAGATACTGCTGCCAATCGGCCATGATTATTGAAGTGGAAACCCTAGATCGTCGGAAAATATATATGAGCAAAAACTGAAAGAAGAAAAAGGACGGCAGCGATTGTTGAGCTTGACAGTAGCGAAAAAGAGAAAATGAAATTGTTGGCAGTTGTTATCGGGATCGTTATATTATAACTACACTACATATATGACATGTATTTATTATATTATACGTACTAAATTGCGAATACATTTCAACTTAGTATTAAATTGCGATACTCGTAAATTACTTACTTTGTGTAAAAATTGAAATTTGTGTATTGTAACAAATGTTTGTAAATTTTGTGATCACATGAGTTCTTAAAAGTTAAAACAAAGAGAGTAATAATTATAGAATAAAGTTTCTATCTTAGAAAATTACGCACGTACTCATAGATAGTGTGACATGATAATTGAAATTTACTATAGAGAGAAGAATATTCAAATGTATTTAGTTATATATGTATGGTTCATAATTAGGTTAATTTTAATTTTACAAGGTACATGTATATAATCTAGTGTATAATGATGTGTTGGTGTATGTACTGTTGGTCATTTCAATTGCTCTGTCGTAACAGTTCCGGGCGTGCTGTTGTCGAGTCCGCCATGGACTTTTCGCTTTGAGTTAAGCCTATGATCCATTTCGTTAAGGGTTCGAGCTAGCTTGATAGTAAGCATTCATGGCATACACAAGAAAGCACGGACTTCCATATTGGATTTGTTTGCATCGAAACCTAAGTTGCACAAACTCTTCAGATTTGATGCCTCATACGTGTCGAATTCTCCAAAAATAAACTCCTTTTTGGAGAATCCAACACGCACCGCTTATACTTTTGAAGAGTCCATCAACATAGAAACGCAATCCAGACATAATTGATGTTCTTCTGTTATGCTTCCTTACTTGTCTCTGATTTCGAAAGACACCATGTCTTCCCCTTAGCAGGCATGGGTGTTGTTTGATTCACAGTTGCAGCCTTTGGGTGCCGGCATGACGGAAAATGTGCTTCAGCCTGCAAGCCGGAGGCAATTTCAAAAACACATCAAGCACACTAACAGAAGCAGTAACAAATTGGTTCTGCTATTAGTGTGACTATGATCAGTATTGGCAGCAGCATTAGCTACCCTTGGATGTACGATTCCTATGTCATAAACTGGCGTCATATCAGGTTTGAGCAGCCCAAAATTTCTTTCACATGTTGGTCCTGGTTTTAAGTCCTCGTTGAAGAGCGCAAAAATATAGGTTTCAAATGTCCTGTTGGGCATTAGAGGTGTCCCAATTCCAGACATCACGTGTTGTATGAGCTTTTTGTTGTATTCGGCTGCAATTCCAGTGTCTACTCCTGCTTGCCCTGGATCTCCTCTCGATGGCCATCCAGTTTCAGCTATGACAATCTCAATGTCTTCAAAATCCAGGAGCTTCAGGGCAGAAAAAACTGCATCTAATTGTGCATCCAGCATGTTTGTGTAGGTGAGTTGTGTGGTCTCGTCGAAGACCCCTGGATTAGGCCTAAAGAGTGCATAATCAAGTGTGTTATCAGAAGAATCAAAAAATGGATATGGGTTTATCATGAATGGTGAATTAGTAGCTCTAAGGAACTCAAGCAATGGCTTGAGAACATGGATGTCATATCCTGGTCTAAATTTTCCAGTAGAAGGTGGGCTTGAATTTGAGAGTATACCTAGGAAATGTGGAGTAGAAATTTGGATGTGACGGTCCAAGGACTTTTCAACAAGGGCAGCCTGGAGGGTTTCCATAGCAGGGACTAGGCTCACAATAAGTAACTTGTTGGCAGTTGAAATTACTTCGTTGCCAACAAGTATTCTCACTATGTTGGTGGCAGGGACGTAAGGCAGGACGTTAATTTCCACCCATTGTTGGGCAAAACTCAACATGGTAAGCTGCGGAATTAGATCATTGGGGACATTTACAGTCACTGAAATGCCAGTGCGAGCAAATGCTTTCAAGATTTCTGGGTTAGCGTCAAAGAGCCTCACACGACGAATAAAGGTGGAGTCACGGAGGAAGCTTGCAACTTGGACTGGCGGAGGGAGGTCGTCAGCAACTGTACCATAATTGACACCAATTGTTCCTTCAACTCCTATTACCAAAAAAGAAGTTCGAATTATATCCACTGACAGTGTATATAAAACACGCGTTGTGAATATAAAGCATCACTTGCTTACCTTGAAGGAAAATTGGTGCAAGAAGAACAAGCAATGCACCGAGCAGATGAGCCAGGGATGTGTTGAAATCCTTATCCATTGCTCGGCTTGGTCGTCACAGGTTGCTGCAACTTTTTTCTATGTCTGCATGTCAGCAGCTTGGGTGAAGAAAGGCACCTGTTTGGGATGCTTTCCTTCAAAAATGGGCTTTCCAGCTGAAGTTCTGGAGTGTCAAATTAGGCAAGGAATATTCATGGGCCACCTCCTATTGGATGAGAATCTTTTCTTTTATGCTTTCGTCAATGGGGGATTGAGATATACCTATTGCTAAACAGTAAGGAATGTACTTTTTGAAGTTTGGAAAAAGGGCTTTATATAATTTTGAAGTTTGGATAAACTTTCCCTAAAGAAACAAGAGAAAAATTTGAGAAAAAGAAATGCTCAACTGGGCAACTTTAAGTACTTCACCATCGACAAGAGGGAGTTACTCGAATGGTAAGCACCCCTCACTTCCAACGTGAAGGTTGTGAGGTCGAGTCACCAAGAGAGCAAAAAGGTGGGAGCTCTTGGGGAGGGATAAAAAAGAAAACAAACAAACAAAAACATTACTTTACCATCTCCCTCAAATGGGAAACTTTAAGTACTTCACCATCTCCAATTGTTTAGAGTTCCAATTTAGGAGGGGAAACAGTTTCTAACAGAGAACAACAACACTCATATATACTACCAGTTCGCTTAAAATATCCTTTTCAGTAACTTTCAAAAGTATAGCTTGGCATTTTGCCGTTAGACAGATCTCCCATAATATCCCACTGGTCAAGTCCCCAAATGTGTGATGCATATTTCTTGTCCGCAGCAACAAATCATAAATGAAGCAAATTACAGAATGATTTGCTTCTAAAAGACCAAACATAAGTCCATCAGTTGAAAATTGATGCTTAATTAGACTATCAGGTATAAATGACGTAAGTTACAACGAGAGTTGAATTTTTGTTGACATTACCAGGATAATTCACTCACTCACTTTGCTATACCAAAATGACAAATATACAAGTACGTAGTAGCTTACATTCAATTATTCCACGGAGCATGGAAGATGAATCAAGTCTGAAAAATCTGGAAAATAGCATAAGTTATCGACATCCCAAGTTAACTCTTCCTTCTTCGTTAATAGTTTTATTTGTGCATATCTTCTGTAGATCAATGTATCCAATGATTGTGTCCTCAAAATCTACACCATCAAGTTGTGCATCATTGAAGGTAGATCCAGATAGTACAGTGTTCTTAAATGAAGCTCCCTGGAGGTTGGCTTTCTCAAAGTTCACCCGATCGAGAACAGCATTCGAAAAGTCTGTCCCTGTATGTGCTGAAGAGTCAGATTTCCAACTTTGAAAACGACGAAAGTATTCAAAACAACGCATACAAGCATAGAAAGCTTAAGCCATTCTTTAGCCCTTCTCACCGAGACATAATAATGGTTGTTGTCAAATTTACCCATGGCTACAGTCGAAAATCAAAGAAAGGCTTGAAGGGAAATACTACCATGATTTGCTTAACCATATATACTCCAAATATAAACACTTCAGCTTCAGTTGGTTTTGTTTCAGTGAAGAGAAGAACAAGAAAGCTGGAAAAAGAACAACGAGCAGTACTTAATCTACCAAAACATGTGCTCAACTATAAAGATGTTTCAGCTTAACTTAAATTCAGACACACAACATCCATCGATGCAAGTAGTTTTGGCGAGAAAGAGTTATTCTTATTAATCAGTTGGCAAGCATAATAAGATCACAGGTGCTCAATCTCATTTTGCCATTTCATCTTTCTCAAACTCCGAGTAGTTGAAAAGTAGTCTATCAATTTGCAAATTACTACATAATTCCTTCTGTCACAGCCGGCTTTGACATTAGAGGCAAATTACAATTGAAGGACATTGTATATGTTACATAAACTGGTTGGACCTCAATATAAATATCATGAAATACTAAGTTTACCATTACCATTACCATGTACAGGAATTTTGGATATATATGTCTTGTAATAATTCAATCAACTGCACTCAATATTTCCCTTATTTCTTTTTAGTTTTAACCTTTTGCTTCTTCAGTCGCCTTAAAACACAGGGAGAGAATATTTTTTCTACAAAAGTGTAATGTGAACTTACCCTTAAAACTACCACCAACAGCATAAGCCTTAGACATGATCACTTCAGTCATGTCTGCACCATCAAATTTTGCATCAGACATGAGTGCTGCTGCAAGTGACTTCCCCTTGAGATTAGTTTTCTCATTTGTGTAATCACAAAAGCGTAGATCAAGTGGCTTATCATAAACACCATTGGCTTGACCTATTGTGTTTCCAACAAAGGCCCGTTCACACCTATTTGGATCTGTTGATAATGGAGGCAATCTCTGCAAAATCAACCCGAAATGTAAACAAACGATAATCTTGCATGCATGTATGGACCTATGAGGCTATGACAAGTCCTGATAGATTAATTCTGAGTCAAAATGTACGTAGGCTTTTTTCCTGTTTTGAGAACATGAGCTGTAAGATGTTTTCTCTCATTTCACCGGTTTGAACAGTTCATAAAACTCAGGCAACCAAGGCCCTGTTAGGCTTTTGGTCCATTCACTCCTTGCAGTCAGCAAATTGTCATTTTTTACCCCTCAATTTTCGACAATGCTTTAAAATTTCGCTCAATTTGGAGCTCCATTAGGGGTCAAGGATACAAAACAGTTTTCATATTGGCGGGGTTAACATTAGATCAAAAGTCTTAACGAATGGCAAAGTTGCTCGATTTGAAACAAAAAAGAGGCAAATTTGACCCTTTTCCCTTTTATAAAACCCACTTTCGTAAAACATCAAATATCTCAAATCCCATCCAGCTCAAACCTAGATTTCCAAACTTTCAGATGAACAATATAGTTAATGGAATTCTTAGATACTTAAATGTACATGACAGGAGTCAATCATCATGTGGATCGAAAAACTATACAACTAATTTTGAATTTCTTAATGCCAACTGGATTAGGCTACTTATTTGCCAAACTAAAAACTTAAATGGCAATATCCTTTTGCGTGAATTGGCTCACACAATTTAACCTGGCATAAGCTTAGGCCCATCCATCAACAGAATATCTGTACGTACTTAGCTAAGAACATTTTAAAACAAAAAAATTGAGCAGATTTTAGACCAAGTTTTAGATGAGATATAAATTAACAACACAATTCAATACTGTGACAATAAAAAGGTCAGCCCTATTCATTGCTCGAACCCGTGACCTATATATATGTAAAACAGAACACATTGAAGGAAATATGTGAAATCGAATAGCAATAGAATAACTTCACGGTAATTGGCCCAACCTGACCAGCAGCAATAACGGGAGAAACAGAAGAAAGTGCCCAAACAGCAAGGAACCCACAAGCAACATTCCTAAGTTGCTTAAACTGAGTTGAACTTTCCTCACTGTTGGAACAATCCTTGGAAGCTGCCTCCAGGTGCATCAATCAAACATAGATCATAAACGAAATTCAGATGCTATTTCAGCTTGAACATTTTTGAGAATTGGAGTATAAGAAAAAACGAGAATCGTACCTGAACATTTGATTTGGATGGGTGAGTGAAGTTGCGAAGGGCGATAAATTGGGGAACGACGGAGAGAATGAGATTTATACGCTAAAGGAATAGATATTGACGCCATTTTTTGTGTGAGTATTATTGCCAGCACCTCCGTTGTTCTCATATCATTCATGGACTTATCCATTCATAACCCCAGAACTGTAGTTACATCTCCATCCTACGTGGCATCTAGACGCTGCTCTTTTTTTATTTATTTTTCCCCTTTATTTGCTTTTTTTATTTTTTTCCTATCTTATTCCGTTGCTTATAAAATACTCTGTCCGTTTAAATTTGATTGTCTGACTTTTAGCTGGATACATAATTTAATACTTAAATAACTCACTTCTAAATCAACTATTAATAAACAATCTCTAATTTTTTATTTTTTTATTTCTTAAAAAAAATATAAAACAATCTCTAAGCTGTTGAAGGAGCGATGGAAGACGTCTTTTCTTAATTATTTCAATTCTAGATTAATTTGTTTTGCTCTAAACCAACACAAAAGATATATTGTCATCGATCTGAAGCAGTACTCCAACAATATCATGGAAGTTTTTGTAAGATATTAAATATTTGCGAGTTGTTAGATGGAGAACAAGTTATTTCGAGATTAATTATTTCGGAATAAGTTACTTCACCTTATATATGAGATAATTATTTTATCATTGAGATATAAATAATGTCACGACTGCATAATAACTCCAATAAAATAGTCATACATTTTATCAAAAAAATAATTCGAAATGATATTTAATTATAACTAAATACGGGGGGAAACAATTTGAAAAGGTATTTTCTTAAAGTAATTGGTAAGACTCAGCTGGTCGATATATATCGAGAAGAAGCCACCAGCTGTCCTCATTGACCATTTTCGCCTGGTTCCGTCTCTATCTTTTCGCCCAAAAATCTTTCTGTTCTCTGGGCTAGGTTTTTCTCTTTGATCCATCAAATCTTTTGACGAACAGTTCAGAATCCTATCAATCATGTCTTACGAGAAGCTCGACGGTTTGGCGAGGTGGTTTGGCACTAGTGTTGCATCGGCGTTTTTCGCATCCTTGGAACGATGCTCGTGTGTGAATCTCAACACTTCCGAATCCGACGATGAGGAAGAGGAAGAAGCTAAAGAGCGCCCTCTCATGATCTCCGCCCTCCCTTCTCATCTCGATTCCTGCGTTGCCACCACTAATCCTACCTCCGCTGATAACCTCCCCGTTTGATTCGGTAATTTTTAATTTTTTTTTTGTCTGTTTCTATTGTGAATTTTGTGTGTTCGTTTGCTAGTGTTGTAACTTTGTTGAGAGGATAGCAAGGAAGCAACTATGAGAATCGAAGCTGTTATGTAGTGATTGTTTAAGCTGATTTGCGGTCACGATGTAATGTATTTACTTGAATTAGCTTGAACTACTAAAAAAGAGTAAGCTGTCAATTTTGTAAGCATTGTTGTATTTTGGTATGGAGAATCATTCCCTGGCCTTTCTGGTCCTGAAACAACATAGCATGTATGTGTATTATGTGTGTCAATATATGAATATGTACATGCAATGTTACTAATTTGAATTTAACACTACTAAATAAGGTTTCGTTATTCTTTTTTCCAGTTTATGTTAGTTTAGGTGTGTTAACTTGTTATATTGGTTGTTTATTGCATGTTTATGTCGTAGAATACTGCTGATCCCAAGTACTCCATCTCCATAATTGCGTATAGGAATATAGGAAGTAAAGAGGGAAAAGGCCTGACCAGAAAAATATGTGTATATAGAAGCATATTTAATGCTTTAACAACTAGCTCCTAAGTTGCCTGGACTCTTCACCGTCAGTGTCAGACGTGTTGACACGACACAGGTGTGGATGTAGTGTGGATCCGTACGGGATTTTGTCAATCAATTTTGGTTACTTTGACCAAAAACAACAGAGAAATTTGGAACTAACAATAATTTCTGTTACATGCCAACTTAGGAAATTTGGAAATATACAATGGAGGAAAAGGTCATATACACGGAGCTAGCCTAAGTTGCTCGGACTCGGTCACTTGGTAGTTTGTAACCTTGAAGGCCCACCCTCTACGGAAGGATAGAGTTCTTTTACAGTAAGAGTTTTTGTTGGAACAACCAGTGCTAGTTTCTTGACTGTTTGAGGAGAAACCACTGTTAGAAGAGTTCACGTAGAAGCTCCTCTTTCATCTGCTGGTTTAGGTTAACAACAGTTTTAAGTTTGCAACGCAAGTTTGTTCATTTTGCCAAATGGATGATATTTTGGGTTTATAGAGTGTAGGAGATTGAAGACAATTAAAGTTCTCATCAAGTTGAGCAACTCTACAGGAACGATAGGTCTTCTTGTGTGATGTGTCGGTAAATAACTTGAAAAGGAATTGTTAGAAGTGGGGAAAAACAAATTAAAGGAGGTGTATTTGATGGTTTATCCTCTTAAAGGTTCAACTTCATGGATGGAAGTGAACTCAATAGCCGCTACACCTAGCTTTAGCAATTTTTTGATATTGTCTCATCATTGTTATGTTATTCTTTATTGCTTTTTGGTTAGATGCCAGAGTTGTTAAATGGAGAGAGGACTTCTTATGGAGTACTAACTTGGATTGTTAGGGAATCCGCTCATTGTCAATTTCGTGGCTGTAGTGCTGTACAAAAATTAGGGCAATACATTTATTTCCTGATTTTGCTTTAATAGCTACTCCTATATCATTGTCAGATAGGATCATGACATTGTGGAGTGTGCAGTTCGTTAAGTGGATCATAAATGTTGTTACTACTCATGGTTTGTAGCGATCTATAAAATTCCTTAGTTTAGAGATAAGATGATTTGTGAATCTATTTTGGTGAAAAACATCTTTGTTACTTTACTCACCACAAAAATTGCGCTGCTGCATGACCACAACTTCTCTTGATTAGAATGATTATAGTTGCCTTTGTGTTATGAATTATATGACCCTGTGGAGAAACTATGGTTGACTGTAATTGTATTTACTCTCACAAGAATACTCTCAAGTGGATCTGCCTCAATTCTGTAGTTGTACTTGGCCCATTATCAAAAAAAATGCTGTAGTTGTACTTGGTTAGATTATGTCTGTTCTGTAGAGGAATCGGTTAATTATAAAGTACTGCAATGTATAGAACGCTTCCTGTTGGAATATCTAAAGAGTAAAGACCATACTGAAATGAGGATTGTAGAGTGCTGGTCAGATAAAAAACTTCGAAGATCTCTCTGTATATCTCAAACCTTTGCTTAGACTAATAGAAGTGGTTACTAGTGTTTTGGTTCTAGAAGAGCTTACCTGAATAAAAGGCTTGGTTGATATGGGTCGAAGACTTGGAACATTCTTGATACCAAATTTTTGTGCTGTTTCAGACTTAAATCTTTGGCAATGAAACATATAATTATATATAGTTGATAATTTCTTTAGATAATGATACCTACTTCAGCGATGCTTTTCCCTTTTTTTTTTCTTTTTTTTCTTTTTGATAGTTTGTCTTGCTGCTTGAACAAAAGTTTGGTTGGGATCTATGATTTGCTTCTTTTCTCGTGTCCACCATACTTTTGCAGCCTTATCTCACCTAGACAACTTACAATGCTGCTTTATCTTTCTTTTTTCTCAGAACTGTGACCATGCTGCAAATTTGTTGAAGTGGTCCTTCGGCTCCATCAGCATGGGTTTCATTTTCTTCTCCGTCAACAGAGTGGATTCACTCTGGTATAAGCTGTAACATTTTAGTAAACTTTTGATAGGATTGTATAAAAAAATGTATTGTCTGTTGAAAGTGTCTTGTAGTACATTAAAAGCACTGGTATGCATTTTCCTTTTCCTTCACCTCATCATATTGAAAGTTACGGTGACAAAATTGGCATGCATCGCATTTGTGCTACTTTATCTACAGATTATAACATTTGGATGACTGTTAATCTCAATTTTTAGTGCCATGATTCAGTCAAGTTGGTAAGGATCTCAATTATTAATTCCCACAACACTCTTGAGCCAGTTCCATATTCATGAAAATACTATTAACAAATTTAAATTTCAAGAACATCAACGACAAGATTGGATACAAAAATTGATGAACCTCAACACAAGGTTCAATTGGGTGTAATTTTTACTTTGTAGGAGAGCCCTTGTAAACTCAATGCATATACAAAGCATATACACTAACTACAACTACTATTGTACAGAACTAACAATTGACGTGATGAATCAAATTTCATACACGTTGATTCATCATCAACACCATGACACTACTTAATCTAACCTTTTTTTTTTCCTTTTTCAAAGATTGAAACTACTAAATCTATCTTTTAAAGCTATAAAATGGAAAAGACATCTATATGTTAGTGTAATCCCGAGTCACACCGGCATACCCCTCTTAACTCCCACTTCTTTTATCAGAAAAAGCACTTGCTAGAGAGAGCACTTGCCTGGAAGTATTATCACATTTGTAGTAAACTCAGATTCATGTACAATTCCGCAGCTAAAAAAGCAGTGCACCAAGAGCTGCCAACCAAGCCTTCTCACTAGTGTCATGTGGTCAATCTCCGTCTTCGTTGAAGCAAATAGCAGATAAAATAGTTCAATCATTCTGATGAGCCAACAACCAGCATGAACTGTGCAAGAATAAAACAATCTTCTACTTGTGCAACTATATATCCCACCATTGGCCAGCAGATATCCATCTCCAATAAGTTAGAATTACAGGATTTCTCCAGAACAAAGCCGAGATAGATATACCAGAGGATATTTTTATCAATTAGTGGCAAGGGCACGGCACACACACTCTGTTGTATCCTTCCATTGAAGCCCGGATGAAAAAGATTGTTCTTAAAAGGGCGGCCCCCAACATAAATTAACCCTGTAGTACCTACTACTCAAAGTGGCAAAGGCAACCCATAATTATGAAATGATCGTATTCGCCCATCGTAGCCAGCAGTAACAATAACTAAACCCCAGGCATGAGAATTGGATGAACTCTGGCAAGAACTTTTCAGAAATTTGTATTCAGATTTGCACATCCCAGAAGACGTTGACCGGGGACTTGACACAGGAAGCTTCTCTTCAGGCCAGGTTGCTGATCCTTTTGGAATTGCCTCAAGGAACAACTCACTGCCCAAAGAAAGATAAGGAGAGGAAATGAAGGGTAATATGTTGTTTGAAGTTTGACTTAGTCCTCCTCCACAATGCCGTCCATTATCTGGATTTACAGTTTTCAAGCCGGACCAGGGTATTGCAATGGTAGAATCACTGGAGAAGAACTCAGATGACCTCACCACTTTAGGTTGAGATACATAATTTTTGGGAACGTCGCAGTTCCATACATAGACATTAGAATCTTCAGACGCTGAGACAATATGCTTCCCATCCAAGGTGAAAGAGGCAGAGAGATGGTTTCCTGCAGTTCGCGGACCTATAGAACAGAGTAGAAGTAAATTAAAATCAGTAGAGGATAAGAAGCTGCAAGAAGTTGAGCCTAGAAACTACAATGGAGTCGCAAGTCGCAACCAGTACTCAAGTGAAAAAAGAAATGTGTCTCCTATACATCCCACTGTCATACAAAATCACAATATCAATTTGCAGCAATTCACATTGCCTTCAATTCATTAAAGCAAAGCATAAGGCACTCAAAAGACGGGGCAAACGGACATCAAATAGAATATTATCTGAATTAGGAGAAGGGAACAAACCTTTGTACTTGCCAATCACATTGATACCATCTAGGATTCTGACGTGAGAGTCAGCACAAGTAACCATAACTTTTGATGGGTCTTGTGGCAAAAACTGCATTCAGAAAGCAATGTATACGCATCTCATCATAAGGTACATCAGAAAATTAATCTGACCAGAACCACAAACTGTAGTTTGGTGATGTAATATTACCTGAAAGCCAGTAATCCTTTTGCAAATCGACTTCTTTTTATTGGCCAAGCACATCTGCTCCTCTAACTGTATCTCATGACCTGTCACAATACAACTGTCTCAACTCCAACTAAATATAATATTGCAAGTTTTTGCTGAAAAAGCATGGACTAAAATACTGAGTTAGAATATTCCTAAATGTTCCTAGTAATCTTGCAAACACATTTGACACTCCAGAAATAACACATCACTAAGTTATACATGATAGCTACAAATAGTAGTAACATCAGGCAAGTTGTGGTTTCATGAATAAATGCCTCTTTACTTCTATTATGATCGTAATAAAAGAGGCCAAGAAGTGCAGACAACCACTAGCAAAATGTCATCATTTTTGAAAATCTTAAAGTCAATCAACAGCCACATTCCATTAAAATACGAGTAACAATTTGACATATAGTGTTGCAATGCCATAAATGTAAAAATGTGACTCTGGGAGATATTAATGACGGCAAATAACAATACCACAGAGCAAAGAGTGAATGTTACCTTCCAAACTGAAAAAACGGCAACTGCCTGCCATTGAGCCAATAATCCCACCCTATATGAAGAAGCAGATTATTTGTTTCAATAATTTGCTCAAGTTTCTGAGTCTGTACTACAGGGTACCATGATTAAAAAGATGAAAATTAGCATACCTTTCCATCAGGACGATAGGAAACAGCAGTCACTATGTCTCTGATGTCCGTCCAATCCAATACTTGACAGCTGTTAACGGCCCAAATTCGAATTTTCCCATCTATTGATCCACTGATGAAGTATTCATCGTTCACTGGGTTAAACTGTATGCAAGTCACTGCAAAATCAAAGTGAGTAATGCAGCATGAAACTCAATCACTACAAACATGTTAATCACAAAAGAATTCTAGAGTGGAGTTTAATAAAGGTCTGTACATACCATAATTACTATGTGAAAAAACTCTGAGGCACAGATCATTTCCAACTTGCCACAGACGAACAGTTTTGTCAGTTGATGATGAGAGCAAACACTGCAGAAACAATACATAACAAGAAAGACGATTACTTTCAGAATTTTTCAGAGAATCGCTGATCAAAGAAATTTTAATAAACTCACATTATTTTTTGACCACGAGAGATCCAATATCTCCCCAGTATGCCCTTGGAACACATGCAGTGGTTTTTCCAGAATTCGAAAAACCTTTGGAGGGAAAACGACACAAGCAGGGTCTCTTGTTTTCTTAAGGCCCTTCAACTTACTACTACTTTTCTCTTTATCTGTCACCAGAGGAGCCAATTGAGAAAGATGATTCACCGTGAAATACATACATGAAGGATCCAACTCTGGGATATCAAATTCATTGGATCTCTCATCTTCAACCACTTGCCACACCCGCACAATCTTATCTTCACCAGCACTAGCTAGGTACTGTCCATCAAAACTGAATTTCATAGTTAAAATTGATCCCTCATGAGCCTGGATATCCTGCCCCATGAAAAGAGCAGAGAGTTCCTTCAACCGCTTCTTACAATGGTGAACTTTAACCCTCTGAACTCTAGACCTCTGAACAGGGTTGGAACTGTTATCCTTCAATTCAAGACATCTCCCTTCGGCATTTGCTATGCACGTAAATGACCGTAGCCTGCTTAATAACCGACTCTTAACTCCATTTAGTTTCTTCGGTGTGTCTCCATTTTTATCCAATTCTCCCTGTCCAGGTTCACCAATAACGGGGGACATACATGAAGAGTTCTCGGGCTCACGAGACATTAGCAGTCGTTCCAATCTGACAGGCCTGTTATTGCTCTGCTGGCCGTTCTCTGCCTGAACATGTACATTGCACCCAATTCCACCATCAACATTGCCACTTCTAAATGAGAAATGCCGATTTGAACCCAACTGTTTAGGTGAATCCAAACCTTCGCCCCCATACAAACCAGACCGGTAAGAAGAAAACTCATCCTTATGAATTGAGGTTCGTAATACGGCTCCACTACTCTCCATAATTCTTTCAATTTCCCCAATAGATAAATTGGAGCTTCCACCTATATCTACTGGATCTTCTCCAGACATTCCATCTAAACTTAAACCCATCCAACAACGGAATTGCTTACGCCGCTCAACAACACTTCTGGGGGTTTTAATCCACTCATCATAGCTAATACCATTGACAACCCCAGAGCCAGAATCAGGAATTGGGGTAAAGTTAGAACCCAAATCAGAGCCCTGGGAAATACTATCCGGGGCATCGAAAAATCGACATTCCCCTTCATCATCACTGAAGCTACCCATGATACCTTGAGTTCACCCCATGAAACCCCACATCAAGAAATCATCTTTTTAAGCCCTAGGAAATGTGTTAAATAATCCATCCTTCATATAAACCTAAATAAACAAATGAAAGGAAAATTGCATTTAGTAAACAAACACCAAAACACGACTACCAAGATGACTAAAACTGATTAAAAAATTCAAAAAACTCCATTATTCTAGTGACAAGAAAAACAATTATACTATCCCCTCTTAACCATTACAATAACAAAAAAAAAAACAATAGATCCAGCATGGATCCCAATCCACTCACATTGAACCTGGTCTCCCCCACATAACATACTTCAATTTCAATAAAGGGTACTACCCCCACCCCCTCCCCTTACCCTCTTTATCCATCTGCATAGAAATATGAACCCTAACTTTCAAACCCAAATAAATAAGCAATTTCAAACCCAACAACAATTTCAACTCTTTATAACATTTAAAGGTTATTCAAAACACCCATCAACAAGAATAAGAAAAAAGATCAAATTTTTACAATCATTAACATGAAAAATTTACTAAATCACATAGGAAAAAATCAAGAAAATATGAAAAATTAAGGGCCAAGAAGATTTTCTCACATGGGTCCGGCTTGTTTCAATGAAATTGAATGGATGGGAAAAAAGAAAATGTATCAGAGAGAGAGACAACACAACACAACACAACACACTCTTCCTTCTCCTCCTCCTCTCTCTTCCCTCTCTGAACAAAGAAGAAAGAAAGGACTGACCATTAAAATTTTAAAAATAAATAAAGAAAAAACAGAGAATAGAAGGGTGTAATTAATGGAAGAAGAAGAAAGATCTAAAATTAGGAAATATTTTTTGGCAAAAAAGAAAGAATAATTTTGGGGTAAAAAAAGAAAAAAGGAAAAAAAATATTCTTGATATTCGTGATTACGGATGGCTCGAGAAACGAGATTTGGAGAGTAGTAATAGCACAATCTCCGTTTTATTTTACTTGATCCTTATATTAAAAATAAAATATCTTAATTTAAATTAAATTTTTAAAAATATTATCAATATCATTAGTTTAATAAAACACATTATTTTTTAAAATTACGTTAGGTCAATATGAATCAAGTAATATAAAACATTGGACTTATTAGGGTCTGGTCCTATTCCTATGTGGTCTCTTTGGTACTTTTCTCCATTGTGCGCCACCCTATTTTTGCCCACAACTGTCTCATTTACAGAGTCCCCCTTCTCTTTTTATTGTATTTTTCAGCTTTTTTTTCTGTATGAAAATTTTTTCTTCTACTTTTTTCCTATTTTTTTATTAAATGAAGTGGATTAAATGGATCAATATGGCTAAAGAAGATTTATAAATGGTTGGGTACATTTTTAAAATTGGCTTAGTTTGAAAAGTGTTTTTCAAAAAAGGTATGTTTGGTGAGAAGTATGAGTTTGACTAATTAATTTTAAACATTTTTGAACAATAATTGATATTTGGTAAAAAAAAATTAAAACATGTTAAGTATATTTTTTCAGAAGTGTTTTTCAAATAAATATTTTTTGAAAGGAAAAATAAGCTCCATTTATAAGTAACCAAACTCAATTATGGAAAAAAAAGATCTTGCAAGAGAGCACATTCTCCTTTAACGAGTCTTATCTCACATAAATTTGAATTAGTTGAAGTTATAATATAAGTAGAAATATACACTTACATTATGATAAATATAACTTATTTTTAGTAGTATTTTCATTGTTTTCATTCATGTACGAATATAACTTATTTTTACATGCATCTTTTTCTATTTTAATTTCAAAATATTATTTTTATCAAATCTCAATTAAAATCATATCCAAATATTTACTTATAAAATCGTTCAACTTGCGTTATTAAATTACTATTTATATCATTCTTTTACTACACATTGGATTAGGTTTGTGTAGCAGTTAATTTCAGAATTAATTACATGTGTTTAAATACGTATACTCCATGCTAACAGTTAATCGCATTTAATTATGCGTGCTTTAATTGGGTTGCATGCTAACAGTTATTCTTATTTACTGTTAATAACGACGTTAAATAGTTTATTTGTTTGGTCTTAAACGTGGTATGTCTCATAAATACAATGCTAACATTTATTCTTACTACATGTTTTTAAAAAATATTCATGACTAGTACTACCATTGTTTGGACTTGTAATGTTTGTCAATTTTTAGAAACTATCTTGTTTTGTTTAAGTACTGTAGATTCCTTTTTTGTCTCAAAAACAAATTAAAATGTAGTATGTACTACACTACTATACTATTCTTGTTCGTTTCATATTAGTTGTCACATTTTCATTTCACACATTCTTTAGAAATTATAAATTAGAAGTTCTTTTATTAAACTATCCTGAACTCTTTTCAATATAATCATTTTTTTAAAATGAGAATATATAGTCAATGCCAAAGTTAATTGACAATTTTTAGTAATATTGATGATCAATATGGGACAGAGGGAGTATTTCATAAACCAAATTTAACCCTTAGGTAAATTTCGGAAATCCAAAACAAATTTTCACCAAATGCATATTTAAGGCAACTAGATATTTTTCCTTCCCAAAACGCATATTTCTAACAGAAGGAAAACACAAACTAATAAGTGATTAAATATTGATATAGAAGAGGCTTTAATATAGTTAATTGAGATAAAATATTACTGAATTAATTAGTTGAGATTTCACGCTAAATTTTAAGATGTGATTATTTAAAATATTTCACCTTAAATGACTAGTAATTATAAGAGCTTTACTACATAAAATGCATACGATATTTAGGAGTGACAAAATTAATTTAAATTCGTCTGATTCATCCTTTGTTTCTATGAATTGGATCATGATCTAGTTATTGAGTTGACCTAATGAATTGAATTCAAAATGACACATCAACAAATTGAATCGAAGTAATACAATATGTCAAATCAAAAAATGTAATTTATATAAATTGAATTACTCAAAAATAATATGTTTGTTTGAATTTAATTCGTTATTCTTAATTATGTACTATTGATTGTATGACTCCAAAGCTCAGCAAAATCATGTTGCTTAAGGAAAAAACCAAAATGCTTAAAGTGGTATCTTTTTATTAGTGAATATCACACACATTTTTTAAGTATAATGATTATAAGAAACAAATAGGTCATGAACTTCTGGATGAAACTTCACATGAACCTACCATGATCTAGTCTTGGAATTTAGCAGTTGTTATGATTGTTCTTTAAAAAGAGAGGGATCATGTGTTATGTTGATCAGCCGATTAGGTTATGACCTGTTATTTGAGTAATTTACCGAAATTTCATTAGTGTAGTATATAAGTATCTTTCTTTTTTTCACTTTTCACTATTACGAAACTTGGCATAATTTAGACTTTGTTTAAGACATATTTATTCAAGTGAATTCGTATGTATCTAATTTTCTATCTCGCTCGCTGCTCTCTTTGTATTTGGTGTCCAAAATACATGTATATGGTATTCAGATACAAGTATCTAGTGTAATTTGCATATAACTAGAATATATAGACTATCTCGTTTGTTTCCCCCCTATCTTACTCGTCTCTCTTCCTATTTTAGTGTATTTATTAGAAAAAAAGATAGGAAGTATAAATTAAAGAAAAAGATGACTTTGAGACGTGAAGAATCACTTTCCTTAAGGATATATTGCTCATATATTAGAAAAAATACAACTGATTCCCTCCAGAATACAACAAAATTCTTGTAAGTACCTGCATATTTATCTTATACTACTTTTAGAGGATCCTTCTATTTTTATAGAACTTCTGACATTTCATAACAATCATTTGTGGATAATATATAATTATTTTAAACTATATGAAAAATTAAAAAATATAATAAAAATGTTTGTCTAATTGTATAGCATTTTTATCACAATTCATTTTGATTCAAGCCAATTTTAAGCGGATTAACTTTTAGCTCGATCACTAATAATTTGACCCCCCGAATTCAATTCAATACACACTTGTCACCGCTAGCAATATTGGTGTTATATTTTTAATTTTATCATTATGAATGGTGAAGCAACTAAATTCCTAAGGGGCCATTTCGTATGCGAAATTAGGTAAGATATTCCATGTTATTATATTTTTGAAGTCGAATAAATCAATTCATATATTATCATTTCAAAATTATAATCACAAAATAATTTAACCCGTATATCAAACGATTTCAAATAACATATGTGAACCTTCTAATAGGAATTTTCTATTTTTGTAGAGTCTAACTATAAAACTACGGCCCAAAAGTGTAAAATCAAGCTTTACTTATTTCGTAAAATAAAAAGGTGTCTCACACATAGTGTTAGTTGGATGAGACACATAATAAAGATTCTTCCTATAATAGAGTGTGGATTAACGGCTAGCAAGCTTATGACGACACGATAAATGTGATATATATAATTTGGATTTAATTTGACCAGTTCTTTAATTATGAAACTGCCACATGTCATTTTTTAAATGAAATTTAGTAGCGTAAGTAATTGAAGTATATGGAAAATAAAATTGTTATTGAAAACGATTTAGATAATAACTAGGTAGTTGAGAATTGATTATATAATTACTAATTTATTTATTTTACAAGTTCAAATAAATTGGTTCAAACACTTCAAAGGACGTATAATATATTTCGTAATTTATTTTTATTTTCAGACTTAAATCGCAAATCACACCCTAAAGTGATTATATTTTTTTAATCCAATAATTTGTGTTTTGGGGGTTCTATTAATCCGAATTTATATTGAAAAAAATTATTACACTGGTTAAACATTTTCTATCAAAACCAATAAAACCCCTCTTTGAGTGTTCAAGTGGTACGAGGCTAATTATTGATTTTATTTTAAAAGAAACTTTTTCTTATAATATACTACGAGAAAATTACAAAACTGGACCCTTATATTTGATAGTATGTTGAAAGTAGTACATTAAATATCACTTTAGCAGTTTTAGTTCTCCAACTTTAGCAAACATGAATATTTTTGGTCTTTATCATCAGATATTTATCAAATTCTAATTGTTAAATTTAATTGGAACTGTGAAAACATAATATTAATTAGTACTTACATTTGGAGGTATGGTTTTTGCTCTATTTTTAAAGTTTGGTGCAATTTGTTATGAACAATTTTTAAAATTTATTGTCTATTATTTTGTGTCCGATACAATATTTATGTTACGATTTTTGAGATTTTGATGGAAATTTTTAAGTTTTATGATGAAAGCTTTTCCGTAATTCCGATTAACTTTAACATTCATAGTTAAAATAATATCCAATGGAGAACAAAATTATTTATTTATGACAAATTTTAAAGATCAACTATTATTATTTATTGTTATTGTTATTTTTACTATTACTATTATTACTCTATAATATTTGTTAAGGCTCTAATGAAACAGAGGGCGGAAAAAACAGAAGGAAGTAAACGTGGTCAGTGGTCAATTTCATTTTTTTCAAGTCAAAACACACAAATTGACTTGGACGTAAAAAGAAACAATTCCGTAGGATCAATTTGACCATTATTTTTTAATTAGAAAATTTTTAAGTGTATGGTCGATTCGTGAAAATAATTACTAATAGTGATAAATTATCTATATCACACTTTTTGAAATGCCGGCCTTCCTCTAAATTGTTTTAATAAGAGTGGCATCAATTTATTTATTTTAGTTTTATATACTGCAAAAATCATGCTTGAGACAAAAAAAATAATTATTCTGTTTATTCAGTGTTATGTTAAAAAAAAATCTAATTATTATCAACAAGAGTTGTGGTGGAGTGGTAACTACTCCTTCATCATTAACGAGAGGTCTCGGGTACGAGTCACCTTGTGTACGGAGTCGACTTTGTTAGGCTGCGCGTTACCTCCGATGTGGTACTTTCCAGCGTGAATTTGAATTTAGTCGGACTCCAATATGGGTACCGGACATTGATTTGGAAACCAAAACTTTTTTTTATTGTTTTGCCTTTAAAATATGATATTTTTAAGAGAATATTACACAAATCTTATAGTGTTAAAAGTTAATTACATTATATTCCTACTATTTTCCAAATTATAAAAATCTCTTACATTTGATGAAAATCGGATACATCCCAAAACGTCTCGATACATCGCGCTCCAATTTCGAATACATCGCTCAACGTCCCGATGCATCATGTCTCAATTTCGGATACATCACCCAACATCCTGATACATCGTGTACGTCTTGATACATCGCGTAAAGCGATGTTTCCAACCTATACATCACGTAAATTGATGTATTCGATTGATACATCGCGTAAAGTGATGTATCCGACCAAAGAGGAAATTTTATAGTAATTTTTTAAAATGATAGGAAATTTTAGAAAATATGATAATTTGTCGAAGATTTAAGGAACTTATTAAGTTACTTATTTTGCTCAATTTTTGTATATATATTTTGAGATGATACCTATCAGTTGAATTACATATAAACAAATTAGATCAATATTTTATTTTTTAAATGGACGAGTATAGGGTGCAGAAACTTTCAAATTTTATTAAATAGAGACTCAATAATGTAAGCAAAAAAGAATAACGAATTATAGAGTGATTAAATAATGAGAATAAAAACCGACCAAAAAAATGATGAGAATATTGACAACTTATGCCAATCAACTAGTGGTGGAAAGAAGAAGTAAAGGAAAAATAAAAAATAAAAAATCTTAGAAGCCATGGAATATTTCCAACCCATATTATCTATAACTGTTTTTTTTTTTTGTAAAAAAAATTAATTGTCTCATGGAAATGTTTTCCCTTTTGTGATTGACAACTAAAAGATTTTTAGTAATAATTTTAGTTGTCAGAGAATATATGTTCTTTATTTAAAATTATTTTAATGTTGAAATTTGAAAGTAAGGATTCAATGTAAATGTTCTCAATTTTTATGTCATGTTATATATATTTATAATAAAACGAGTCAAACTAATTTTATTTCTTTAGTTACATACTCAATATTTATTATATGGCCTGATAAATATAAATTTGTACCGATAACATGTCATTGACTCCCAATGCTCAATCAAGGGTCGTTTGATGTAAAAATTAGTAATACATGAATTAGTAATGTAGAGTTTATTTTTTATTAAGTGTTTGGTTTATTATTTTTCACACAATTTTATGTTTGAATTAAAATTCTATAAAAAGTTTCTTTTCGATTATTCCATTGAATTATTATGAAATTTTCTCTTTTACTCCCTCTGTCCTTTTTTACTTGTCTAATTTTGACTTTTAATTTATCCCTTTTTTTACTTGTCATTTTTTACAAATCAAGAAAAAAGGTAGAACTTAATAAGTAAATTGATTTTGATATTCTATCAATTAATAGGGGGGTAAATAATAAATCTACTATATCAATTACTATTTTCTTAATAGGTGCGTCAAGATAAAAATAGACAAGTAAATAGAGACAGAGGAAGTGTGTAATTGAGTCAAAGTAGATAACTGTCGGGATATATTATTTTTTGTTACCTTCTTACTAGTTAGGAGAAGAACAATTTGATCGTCATGTTTTCTATTTTCCCACTTGAATTATTTGAGGTAAATAATTGTCATATTAATAAATTAATTACTTACAAAACATCAATTTTCAATTTTAAAGAGATAGATCATCTACTTTTAAAATCGAAAAGACGATAAACGATAGTAAAATTGAATAAATCATCTACATTTACACATAAAAACTGCAAGTTGTAGTTTTAATATGTATGCAATTTTATAATTTTTTAAAATACAAATAATTAGAAAACCACATATAAATCAATAAATAATACATTCAATTAAGAACACGAACGTCATGTGGTCATATATTTACCTTTTCAATTAGTAAATGTTAAACAACTCACATTTCAAATATTGTGTTGATTTGTATTGGATTCATTTAGCAACAAACAACTCTCTCTAAATTATAAAATTTGTAAGTTAATTTATTTAAATAAATTTACTAATACAAATATTAAACATAAAATCAAAAAAATGAACAAAGTGGTTAAAAAAAAATTTGAGGAATATTTTTGCCTTTACGTAGATTAATCTCGTGGTATTAAATACTACTTCATCTGACTAATAATGATTGTCCACTATTGATTTGACACATAAATTAAGAAGCATTAAATTATATGGGTAATTTTACCAAATCACCATTATTAAATATGAGTCATCTAAACATTAAAAGGGGTAAAATAGACACAAAATAATAAATTATTCATCGATTTTATAAATTGGACAAGTATTATTAGACATATCAAAATAGTATAGTGGACAAATAAAGATGAATTGAGATAGTATGTATTACTAATACTAATACCATCAAATGAAAGATATTAGTTATACATTCGATAATAGTCATAATACCATGTAAGATATATACAGATTCAAAATTCTTATCAAACATAATACTAAATAATATCATACATAAACTAATTCTTCTAATACTCAATGCCTCGAGGCCTCTAGCTAAGAGGATAAGTCATATTCATCCCGTTACGATCTAGACGATACGTTCAAAACTAACTAAATTATTTCATTCAATATTTACTACAGTAATTTGTGAAGAATCAAATTGCACACATTGGTTGTGTAATAAACTGACAACTTGCAGCCAAATGTATCTGGTCTTATACCTTCTAAATCATTTTTTTTTTAAAATAACTTTTTCTGACATTGTACAGGTTTTGCTTTTATTTCTATTTACTATTTATCAGTTTTAATTTACTTGACATTGTATAGTTTTAATTTACTTGATACCATTTAATAGGATATAAAAATTTAATAAATTTCCTAATTTTTATTATTTTATTCATCTTAATTACATGACATCATTTAATCGGATATGAAGTTTAATAAATAAATAAAAGAAATTGTTATATTTATCAAGTTGACTTTCTTAAAGTTATTTTAGTATTTAATTGACTTTTTTATTTTACAATAAAGTGTTAAGTGAGACTCAATAAAAGATAAACAGAGTATGATATCGTCAAATAATCACTCTATTCGTTCATTTTTAATTGTCATATCTTTCTTTTTTAGATTCAAACTATAATACTTTTGACTTACATTTTGCGATGTATTTTTTCATCATATTGATATGCAAAAAATAGTAATTTATTGTACTTTTCGTATAGTTTTTTAATATCTAAATTTTTGTTTAAAATATCAAACTAATGTAATCTAATTTATTAAAAATTAATCAAATTAACTTTTAAAAAGCATAACACAACAATTAAAATTGGATGGAGAAAGTCCAATTAAAAAAAATGACATTTCTTGAGGAAGGAACCACAAAAGAAAAAAATGACACAAAAACAAAGAGAATACTTGATTATTATTATTATTATTGTTTATAATCTATAACCAAATATTTATTTTGATGTTTCAATTAATTAATTTAAATTACAATGCACAAGATCTTTTTTATGTAAGCCAATTAAATGGAAAACACTTGTGTCACGATTTACGGTTCACTTTAATTTGGGGTGATGAATTATTAATGCTTAGTTAGGTCGAATTAGGGGTGGCAGAATGGGTAATTAATATGAGTATTTGTTCATATTTACTCATTTTAAATGGGTTGGGTGTCCAATTCATTGAATAATATCATATTACCCATTTAAAAGTGAGTAGTTAAATGGGTAAAAAATGCATTCACACACACAAAAAAAGTAATAAAGGGTGGGATAGTAAGAAAATATTTATTTATTTTTTTAAAAAAACTATAAAAAAATGAAACTTTTTTTTACATTTTTTTTTTGGGATAGGGGGAAGGGGGGTTGGCAATTTTTATTTTTTTTTAAAAAAAATTATTGGAAAAATTAAAATTTGTAATTTTCTTTTTTGATGGGGTGTGGAGGGGGGTTTGGTAGGGGGCAGGGAGTGAGGGGGCGGGTAGGGGTGGGGTGGTAATTTTTTTTACATTTTTTGGGATAGAGGGTACGGGGGCTGGTAGGGGTGGAGAGAAGTGATAAAAAAAACTTTAATTTCTTTTTTGTTTTAAAGCTTTTAACAAGATTTCTATTATAATATGGGTAAATACGGGTACCCATATTATCTATTGGGTAACATTTTTACCCATTTAAAATGTGAGTCGAATCGAGTAACTTATCCATTTTCATTTAATTAATTTTTTATCAATTCATATTTAACTTGACTCGCTCGTTTGTCACTCCTAGGTCGAACAAACCTAGCTAGCTTATCTTATCTTATCATAAACAATAATTTTATCTTTTTTTTTCTTCAAAATCGTCCCACTATTAATCAACTTTTGTCAATAACTTTTCATCATGTATATTATATTACATACTACTACAAGATGCAAAAAATCATCGCGTGATTAAAAGTTAATTTCTAAATCAAAATTTTAAAATAAGTTTGATGATAAAAATGACAATGTCGTACAATAAGATATTTTATCAAGAATAAAAAAATACTTATCACCGGCCTTGTGATGACAAGTTTGCTTTCTATTCAAAAATTAATTATTTGAATAAACTGTTTTTGTTTTTAATGGTTATATTTGATTGCTTAGTGAATTGAAATCGACGTTTTAATCGAAAAGATAGTCGATAGGATTAAGATAAGTAGTGGGGTTTATAATTATTAATCAAATGGACTAATCCTAGAATTAAAGCCTAATTTGGCTGTGTCTGATCTTTGACGTAAAAGACAAAGATGATTAATTACAAAGTCAAAAAAGCAAGTTTGTCTTGTTTCCATTTTACCATACAACAAAATGCCATTGATTACATTGTCTAAGTACACTTATGTTACCACTAAGTTTTCAATTTTACTTTTAATCAAATTGATTACCGACCATATCATTTCAATTTGAAGCCTTTAGTACAGACAATAACCCAAAAAGGCAACCGCAATATCAAGTTTTCAAAAGGTAGGGTCACTTGTAGTCTACAACTAATTTTATTTTATTTCCTATTCGATGTCCGATTCTTTCATTTGAATTTGACTATTCCAGATTCACATTGCGTAAGCCTCTAAGGAAGTGCTCCCTATTAAAGATTTTTCTATATCCATGGCTCAAAATTCGAGACATTTGAATAAGGAAGGAATAATATCATCTATTGCACCACATTCTTTGATGGTAACTCCAATTAATTAGTAGTACTAGTTTGCTAATTAATGTAAAGACTTTTGATTTTATGGAAAATGACCACTTCCAATAGTATTAGTCGCCGACATGTCATTCGTTAATAATAATTTGGATGACATATGTGTTTATCGTTCAAATATTAACAAAAGACATGTATGCTTAATTTTCCTACTTGGATATATTTGACTTTTTTTCTCTCTTATAAATCATCTAATTAGATTAATTGGTCAGGGCTACAAGAAAACAGAAAACATATTTTAACTAAAATGATAAAGAAACTGAACTATTAACAAAAGACATATCTGCTTAATTTTAAATAGTTTAAGAGCATATTTAAACGGTATGCACTCGTAGCAACTGTCCTCTCATCTCTTATATGATTTTTTTGGACGTAATTAACTTCTCTCTAGTTTAATTCATATGAGGATTTGTTACTTCAACGACTTAAATTTTTTGATGATATTTTATGAATTATATTGAATTTTTTTTTTATATATAAAATAAGCGATTGTAGCACACTTTCCTCACATCTTTTATATGCTTTTATCACTTTCCTTCTCTTTTTTTTGTAAATTTTCTCTTTGTTGTAATTCGTATGAGGATTTTGTGTTTAAAATATTTCACCACATTTTATATATTTTATTATTTTTATGACTTTTATATATTTGTTAGAGAGCACTTCCCTTTTAAATGATCTTATTTTTTAATGAATTTTATGTGATGAAAATTTGATTGTATTTAGATGTTGTCATTTAAGTTGTAACCCTTTTTAAATTTTTTTTATTAAATTGATAACCACTTTTGACAAGCTTACAATTCTACTCCTTTGCCGACATCACCGTCGTTTACAAAATCAAATCACCAAAAAAAAATCATTTATAATTAAATGAAAGACATAAAGTTCATATTTATATCTAAAAAATAATCATATACCTAAAATAAATGTTGTGTGCACTATTCACATTTGGTGAAAAACAAATACGCAAAGACTATAGAAATAGAAAATCAACTTACATGAAGCCCTTCTCTCTCTTTTTGTTGCTTAATTGATTTAGTTAGTTCATTGCATTTCAGTGTATTTGAAGTTGGGGTAAATATATGATTTGACCTCATATAAAAAATTTTGAAGTTTGGTTTTGCCAAATACATAAATTCAGTAAATAAATGTCTAAAGTTAGACTTCTCGAGACCATAATAACTTCAGTAAAAAAATTGTCTGAAATTTGAATTTGGCAAAGCCATATCAAACTTCAAACAAAAATGTGATGCTTGGTCTTTTCAAAGTCATACTTCAGAGTTCAGACATAACATCTGAATTCAAACACGAATCTTCAATTTGAATTTGTGTCCGAAACTTCAAGTATAATTCAAATGGTGACCATAAAATCAAGTATTTGTGCATTTCCCGAATTAGTCAGGATCCTAATTCAGGGAATACCAGGTGGAATTTGTTTTAAAAAAATATATATTCCCTTTGTCCCTATTTAAGTAACATAGTTTCCTTATTAATCTGTCTAAAACTATTAATTCTCATTTTGTGTCACCACCCAGACCATCGTGATTGGCACCCATACGAACCTTCCGATGGGAGAACTACTACTACAACCCAAACCAAGCAACTAAACCAAAAACTAAAGCATTTAAGGATACAGAAGCAAGAATAATATCTAAAAACGGAAGTTCCCATAAACTTTCAAAAGATCTAACAACTAAACAATGCGGAAATACACCTAGAACCTGAAAGTCAATGTAACAAAACATCTAACAAAGAACCAAAGTCTAAACAAGAAGGGTCACAACCCCAAACTGACAACTAATAACCAACTAGAAAAGTCTAAGTACGAAATGGTGGACATAGACGAAAGAGAACCCATGGCAGCCCAGAAGAATTGGTTCACCCTTGAATTCGAAAAATGTTCACTTATCTTCTAAGCGAGTCTGTCAATAGCCGCTTGAAAATGCCCTGTACTCAACAAAGAAAGAGCAAGTGCAGTATCAGTACACAACCACAGTATACTGGTAGGATCATGCGGCTATCCACTAAGTGTAACATAAGCAAGTCAATACAACATTACAAACATTCAACATACCGAACATATACAATATCGATTATCACATGTGTAATAATATACATTTATAACAAGTTATTGGTCCTCTCATGGAACCCAAATCCAAATTGTTAGCATACCGAAACGTGGCACCCGATCCAATATTTATGCCGAAATGTGGCAACCGATCCCATAATTATGCCGGAATGTGGCAACCGATCCTAATTAGTATACCAGAACGCGGTATTCGATCCAATCAACACACCAGCATCACAATCGCAAGTACATTCTCAATAATCATACAATCAAGAAGTGATTCATAGCATATAGTTATTCATCTATCTCATTTACAACAAGTGTGATCAACAATGCAACATTCGCATACATACATGTATCATAATGAAGCAAGAACAAACATACATCACACAATCATAGAATCACAACCATCACCTACCTCGAAACAAGCTTGAAACCCTAAGAAACTTGATCCTTCCCTTTTTGGATTCGTTCCGCTTGTTCTTGGTCTACAAACAATCATAATAACACGGGAATCAACAAACAATCACTAATTACCTGAATCGCTAACAATTCTATGAACCCTAGATTATACTCATGATCACAAACACCCAAAATAGGGTTGTTTCCACCATAGAATCTAGATCAAAACCCTCCCCCATCGATAATTACGCATTCTATTATGTATGATAGATCGAAAAATGGATTCGGAGAGTGAAAAGCTTACCTTTAGCCTCAAGAATGGTGGAAAATTGTCACATGTGGTTCGTTCCATAGCTCTAAAAATCGAAAAGTGCAGAATAAAGCTGTTTTGGGGTTTATTTACGACTTTAAGTCGCATCTGGCCCGCCACAGTGGCCCTCACCCTGCCACAGCGGCTCCGCTAGAGCGACCAAAACCACCGTCAATGCGGCTTGCACGAAACAGTGAGCTATTTTAATAATTCTAAGACCTCCATTTCAAAACACACATTTGACCAACGACGCTCAGAAAATACCGTTCACGCTAAGTTCGATTTAGGGAGTTCTACTTACCCGAATTCAATTTCGTATAGTCGTACGGATTCCTTAACGACTTATCTAACTACTCATGTAATCAAAATCATAAATAAATCACCCGATTGTTACCAGATTTTTCTAGACTTTAATGACTTCGATTTCGTCCAAATCTGGACTAGGTTGAGAATTTTCAAGTTACTACAAAAAAGTTTTCCGGCCCAAAAAATTTTCCCATTGGCTTTTCTATAACGATGGAACCCAATCGTTATATTTTGTTCTTAATAAAATAATTTAACGCCACACATGATCAAGAAGTGTTGTACACCATAAATTTCGAAACTCTTAGTTTTCTTTTTAAAATTTTAATTTTTATATAGTCAAATATTATGGATGAAGTTATAATTTTTTGTTATACAACTAATCAAACATTAT
Source organism: Solanum piurae (assembly GCA_029582685.1). NCBI lineage: Eukaryota > Viridiplantae > Streptophyta > Magnoliopsida > Solanales > Solanaceae > Solanum > Solanum piurae. The sequence continues at coordinate 41,748 of JAJOOO010012927.1, forward strand.
ATGATTTTATATTGGATTTGATACTAAAATTAGTATACTACAATCAACCATGAGATGTCAACAACCATTATTAGTTATTTTTAGCAAAACACTCCAACAAGCAAAGTATTATGCAAAGAAGTCTTATCCATCTTAATATGTCTCCTACAAAATAATTACATTTCATGTTCTAAACACGTGTTTCCAACTAGTAGAATCCTAGGTTAGGTGCATTATTTAATTATTGTCCAACAAATATGTTCTTAATTAATCATACATAAAAAACTTTACCATTCTCTTTATAACATTATATACAAAAATATGTCATTTCAGACCTTTTTCTTTATTTTCATCATACATATTCATACTTCACTTTACAGCAGTATTATTACTAATGTCCTTGTATTCATTTGCCATTATTGTGTTTTATAATTAGATGAATAGTTTGTTTGATCAAGCTTTTAGAAGATTAAAAATATTATTTTGACGTTTGATCAATTTTGTAGGGTAAATAAGTGTTTTCGAAGAGTAGTAAAACTGTTTTTCAGAAGTAAAAAATAAAATAATTTCCCCCTAAAAATACTTTTTAAATTGAGGTATAAAGGACCTTAAATTGAAGCATGGTTATTGATTACAACTATCAATTTTACTATTGTTAATTGGCAAGTCAAAGTACAAACTACAAAGTTTTCATGTTTTCTTGGTGAAGAAATTCTTCCTCGTTTTTGAAGTGTGCTACAACAATTTTTCTTGAATTCCCAGGAGGGATGTATTCGAAAAATGTATCCGAGAGGAGAGGGATATATTTGAGAGGGAACATGAATGTATCTGAGAGGTGACTTTTGTAATTTTTCTAAATGGTAGAAATTTTTAGAAATTATGATATCTGAAGTTATGTATTTATGAAATTTTTCCATAATTAAAATTTAAAAGTGATTCAGTGTTATTGTCAAGGCCTCTTGATCAATAAAATGAGTGTAAACTAAAATCGTCGGAGATCGAGATTCAAATAAAATTATTAGTTAATCTTCTTCTTCTAAGTTTTGATAAATAAAATTACGTGATATTTATAAAAGTCAAAATATTATTATTAATTTTTTTAAAAAAAAGGTCCTCATTGACTGCTAAAGCCTATTCAAAGGACAAGCCATAAGTCAAATGTAAGCAGACTTTATATATTTATCAGTACTATAGTAAGCGATAATATTATGTTTATACTAAAATGGATTTATGCAAGTCATCATACTCCCTCAGTCTTAAAATATTTATCATTTTGAAAGTTAAAAATAATTTTTTTATATTCATTTTATGTATTTTTAGTAATAATTATCTTTAATAATTATAAATATCTTAATTATGACACATAAATAATATAATCATTCTTAATTTTTATTTTTTAAATGACATATAAATAAAAAACACGATAAATATTTTGAGATTAATGAAAGATATTGTAGGTCGGCAAAAAATAAGATATCGGTAAACTCTCTACATCTATAGGTGCTACATAGGCCATAGCAATTGGGGCATTAATTTTTTAAAATTATTGGGTTGTAATTGGCAGAATTAATGAACAGAAAAAAAAATAGTTGAACCATAAATTATGCTTGCCTTGACAATTCAGATTCTTTATGTCTCTTTTCTATAGTAGGCTCCTGTGGGGTCTTGAAATATTTACACGTGTCACTATATAATTTATTTCTTTTAGATATGATTTCAAATCACGATAAAATATTAGCTTGAAATTAGGTCGATTTGAAGTTAAAATTTTATTTGAACATATACATAGAGTAGTTTTTTCTGGTAAGTACGTACGTACTTCTCGTAATTTGTGAAAACTATTCAAATTTCTCAAATCTTATCTAATTTTACCAAATGAGTAAATCATAATCTCAAATTAATAAATCATATACTTCGTATTCGTTTTATAAATATAAATAGGTCAAATGCCTACTAAATTAACTTGATTTTATTGTCAATTATTTCATTGACATGTATATAGTTTGAATCGTATCATCTCCGTGTTGGAATAAAATAGTTCAAATATATTATTAACACAGCGTGGCATATATAATGTTTTATGCTCATGCATACACAATTTTCGTCTAAAATGTCTCGCATTATTAAAAATGTTTCTCTACTCCTTATATATAACTCATATTTCTCAAGAACAAATATAAAATTTTATTCGTACACCCAATACTAGAATTCACCCAAATAAATAGATGACACCAAATAGTTAAAAAGAGAGAAAAAAAACTAAAAGGAAAATGAAGAAACATAAAGGCGACAGAATCTATAGAATTATCTAACGTGGGGGACCTTAGGAGGTTGTGTTATTAATTGAGCTAGCTGTAAATAGAGAGAAAAACATTACCACATTGAGTAGGAAAAATAAAAGAATGTGAAGTATAGCGAGTTGTAAAAGTAGAATCAAAATTTAATATTTATTTACTTGAATAAATAATTTCGACATATTAAGACATGCAAAAATTGATATTAAAATTATTGAATTTGATTGAATTCGTACCTTAATCTTTATATCCGGTAGATGTTTCTGAATTGAATATGGTAGCCTTGTTCTTAAGCAACAAATTATTTTAGACAAAGTCCACGACGCTCCAAAGTTTCAATGCTTAATCATGCCTATATATTTATTTATTTACTATACTATACTATACTTTTTTTTTTCTCTTTATTCAAGGAGTTGCATGCATATGCTGAAACAGTACACAGATTCTTTCAACTGTTTTACCCTATTTCCGTTTCTTCTGTGTTTAACATGTCAAATTGACATATTGGATGATATCATCATATATAGTTCTATCACAGTGTTTCATACTAGTTGACCTCCACCGGCCACCCCCAAAAAACAAAATACATTGCTATTACGTGTCCGGTACTCATACATATCGGAGTCTGACTAAATGTCGAAAAGTTTCATAAATTAGGGTAAAACGTTTTCTAACATATTAAAGGCTCCTTCTTACTAGTGGGACTCAAATATGTGACCTCTTGTTAAGGATGAAATAATATTTACCACTTCATCACAACCCTTGTTGACAGTGGCGAATTTAGAGCCAAAAAATAGGGCATCAGCAACCGTGGTCTCTTCGTAAAATTAGATATTTTATATACATATTTTCTAAAATATATATAATATTATATCCTGGCACCCGTACTACAAGAAGTCTAAATGGTCCATATGATTAAATACTGAGTTTTTGACCTTGAGTATTAAGGATCAATTCCCACTTCAATACATTTTACTTGGTGCACCCATATTCGAAAAATGCTAGATTCGTGGTTGATAACGCTTTATGGGTATTATATTTAGAGTCAACATGCATGTTTGGAGAGGGTCAGTTTTTTTCTTTTTTTGGTTATTGGATAACTTAAATTCACATGGACTGTTATAAAATGTCAAATTAGGCTTGTCAAAAAAATCATAAAATCATTGAGAATGATATTATTTGTGTGAATGTATATAAAAAAAAAAAGTGCCCTTTTATATTGACAAAATAGAGAAAGATAACTTTACAATAATTTCCAATATTTAGTTAAGAGTGACCTTTATTATTTTATCTGATCTCCTCGGAATTTTCATCTTTATCGTTAGTTTAATGATTCGAACTCATAATCTTAAAATTAAAAGTAAAGAATCATGTTTAGTGACTGTTTACGATCAGAATAACCCTTTTTTGATCTATTAAGAATGAGCATATATTTTTGCATTTAATTTGCGACACTCCAAAGAAAGAGATGAAGTTTTTGAAAGAATATTTGTAGGTGGGGTTGGAATATGGAAAAATGTTAATGAGCTCACGGACTACGTATGCATGGGGATATATATATTTATTATATTATACTGTATGATTAAATGGCGCCTTAATTTACTGCTTTTATTTTTCATACCGACCAATTTTCAATCCTTGTCAACGTGTTGCATTTTTTTTTAACATGACCAACGTTTCTCTCACCTTTTAATCTTATGAGTACTATACTTTATAATATTTTATCTACCACTTATAACGTACTCCGTGCACTCCATATTATATCATGTTTATTCATTCCCCGCTAAAAAAATATTGGATTTTTAAAATAAAATTATTCTTATTAAATATAAATTTTTAATTATGTACAACTCTCTTATCTAGAACAAATTCATTTTGAAAAATTATATATGTTCTTAATTATGTAAAAGTACTATTTATATTGAACTACATATATCATAATAAAACTAATTGTGTGTGACCATGGTTTTTATTTCTTTCCGAAGTTGAACTTCAAAAAACATACGATAAAATTTCACAATTTCATAATTTTCAAGAGTTTTAAAAATAATAAGTAGGTGTTTTTACCTTTTTCATTCTAAATTATTTGAAAAAGAAATATAAAAATAATTTCAATTTATATTCATGATCAAATATAATTTTAATATTAAAATAAAAACATTTTTTTTTATCAAATTTGTGCATTTGAACATGGTCAAAAATCCACTAAATATTTAGAGGCAAAATTAGTTCTTTCTGAATCGTCTCTACCATCCACAAAGAGAGATTTGCATTAAGGAAAGGTGAGGTGTTTGGCCAATATTGTAATTCAGAAAATATAACAATAATTTATTATAATAAATAAAATTACACTAATAAAATTAAGTAATAAATGTTATTACCATCACCAACCACTTCTCAAGTCACGGCTAAATTTAGAGCAATGTTTGATAGGGAAAAAAATATTTTTAATTTTTTTATATGTGATTGATAATTTTTTTTTTTTTATGACAAGGAAAACTCGCAGCTGCTATTCTTTGGGTGCGCACAGGATAAAACCCCTGCTCCTATGCAATAACTCGCAAACCACATAGAAGAGGTAACCCGCACTAGGCAAGCCCGATGCGATGAGCTCGACCCAAAAGGCATGCAAATCCCTTACTTTTTCTGGCAAGGGATTTCAAACTTGTGAAACCCAACATGGAAGTCCCAAGTCCAAATCACTGGGCCACCCCGAATGATTGATTGATAATTATTTTAAAGAATACATTTTTTTAAAGTATAAAAAAATTATAAGCGAAGAAAATAATTTTCTTAATAAAAATTGAGAAAGCAGTTCTAGAAATCGTAATCTATATATGTTGATGATTGACATTTTCCCATCTAGTCAACACGGACCCTCACCTCCTCAACCCCCACCATATATATTTCATCCGTCTTAATTTACATAATTTATTTTATTTTAAAATTTATTATTTTTTATATTTAGTACTTCAATAACTTTTTTAATCCAAGATCCTATATGAATATATAATACGCTAAACTACAAAAATTCAAAAGATATTTTAATATTTTATACACTTTTTTAATTTATAATCACAATATTCAAAAAGACTTGATACATATTAAAAAAACTTTTTTACTTTCATAACTCAGTGCTCAGATTAACTAATCCACATAAATCAAAATTAAGCAAATATTTAGATAATATTTTTTTAACTTCCAAGCATCTATAAATAAATAAATAAATAATATTATATTACATTCCAGTTATCGAAAGGGTTCCGAATTTATCTTTATCTTGGTCAGTATTGCCGATTTAGTGGACTAATCTATTTAATGAGCAGTCCCTATCTTCAATTTATGTTTAATGTGTTGTTAGATAAGGATTTGGAAGTTGGGAGTGTTGTATCCTATACTCAGATTAGCAAATCAGAAATAATAAAAGATGAAAAGAAAAAGAAAAGAATTATATTCGAGTCCACAAAATTTACTATGTGTCCTTAAGAAATTTAATCTCATCAAGTACTCGAGGTTGTAGATTAATTTCTTCCAAAATAAAACAGATTAACCATTAAAGAAGTAGCGGTACCTCAAATTTTGATAATTTCAACGAACTCAAAATGACAGCAACGAATCACACACAGAGACACGATCGATCGATTTTGTTTTGTAAGAAATGTAAGCAGAAGAAGGAAAGAATTCAATGCAGAAAAATGAGAGAAAATCTCTCTATTTATAGCAATCAAAGGGTAAAGGTCACATCTTTTTAAAAAAAGTTCAACCTTTTAGAAAGGTCACAACCCTTTAAAAAAGACGCAATCTTTCGGCAAAGTCACAATCCTTTATTTTCTATTCATACGTTTAAAACACAACATTAAGATGTTTATCATTCGATCAACTCTATCTTTGATGTGTTATCAAATTTTTGATTCAGATAAATATTTAGCTTATTTTGATATTCAATATCTATATTAAAATTTAACTATTCTGATTAAGAAAGAAGTAATCATATCCACGACACCCCGCAAAGTATTTAGGTGGACGATGGTATGCGTATAGGAACCAGATGTAAAGTGGGGAGAGAAAAGGGGATTGATGGCCACATGATGTGACGGGTGCCTTTTGTTCCTATTCTCATAGCTAGCCGACGCTTCTAACAAAGTCACCCACATGTCATACGCATACCAAAACTGTCGACTTTCAACCGTACCACTATACTTTCTCTTTCGCTCTATATTACTTGTTCACGTTATTAATAAAAATATTTATTAATTTAAAAAATAAAATTAATTAAAAAATTTAATTATTTTTTAAATGAAAATATTATAAAGGTCAAAATAAGTCCCTTCGCTGTTTCTTTTAAATTTCTTTTATATATAAATTTCGTATCAAATTAAATTAATTAAGACAGATAAAGGGAATGAAAAGGGATATCAATTTGTAACAAATGCAAACTTTATTTCTTGTTATCCTTTTTATTTCCATTTGTTTAACCATTTAACAAATTTATTAGGTTACTTTTCCTGTTTCAATTTATTTATCTTGTTTTTTTTAGTTTTTTTTTTCTTTCAATTTTTTTATTTTAATTTCTTATATGACATATTTAATATCATAAAATTAAAAGGTATTTTGACATGTTATATATATCTTTAATTTAAAATTATAAAATTCAAAATTCCTCTTTAATTTTTAAAATTTCGCATCAAGTCAAAATCAAGACAATCAAATTAAATTGAGTTGATAAATTTAGCAGGCATTTGGATATGCGATTTTATCTCATTATTTCATATCATAATTTCACATTTTTTTCAAATGCAAAAATTGAACCACAAGTTTATATTTTGTGAAAATAGAATCATTTTTTATTTAACAATCATTTATTTCATATATAACAAAAATTATAGTTAATATTATTACTTTTACCAACCTTTAAACCATTTGTATCATATATAATCGTTACTTTCACCAATCAAATTTATTATTACTTCAACAAGAGAGTAGTACACTACAACTCATATTCCATTTTACCTTTTATTGAACTAAAGTTCAATAAGTAAATATTGTATTTTTTTAGAATAGCTTTACGATAGTGTACTGTATTTTATTTAAGAACTTTGCTTATTTGGTGAGATTGTATAAAGAATTAAGGTAATATTGATACTTTTCAAAATTTATGAAGGTTTTATGTTTATGAACAAAAAATACAAGTAAAAAATTCAAATGACATGTCCAAACAGAACTTCAATTTCATCTCATGTGATTTCATATTATAATTTCAAATCACGATTTTATCTCACGTACCCCGACACCTAAAGTGTTGATGATGCAGTTAGAATAGAATAATGTCCTTTTAACAGCTGGCATCTACATGCAAGATTAATACCACTAGTAACAAGGCCAACTGATTTAACTACCTTTGTCTATATATATAAGTGAATCCCAAGACATTCTTTGAAGGGATAATTTCAATTTTCAACTCTATAAATACTATAATTAGATGAATTGAACCAAGAAACTTAACCATGAGAGTACCCTTATGCAATGAACATTACTACTCAAAAATTATTAGTTGACTTTGGGATATAATTGTTACTATATATATACTCTATAGTTAATAAGTGTAGAAAATCCACTCAAGATCCTCTTGGAAGAAAGGGTCAAAAATAAGCCTAGAAATGAGCAAACAAAAGAACCAACTAAACATTGAATGAAGTAAACCGTGTGGTTGTCCATAGAAAATTGTATTTGAGTTATGAGTAGTAGGTAGACAAAAACAAAAAAAATGCCAACCCATAAACAGATATACATAATGCAGGGAGAATATTGAAATTCTTATATTTTTACTCTTTTTGTCCCTCACATTCACCATATCGAGAGTTAAACGAGTTTCCTCTTTTCAATCGTAATTTATAGTACTATTCATATTATCATATAGTATGAAAAAAATATGGATATCGTAACCTGGTATCTTCATATCCTGAATTTACTCTAAAAGTTAGATGATATAACGCTCGTACTCTGAATCGTATAAAGTGGGATGGAGGGAGTAAGATTTTTAAGGTTATCATATTTGCAACTAAGTTTAAAATAAATTAAAAGGGGTGGAAATGAAGGTGGAAACGTATACATTTTCCACCAAACAAAGGGATATGGGGTGGTGGGTAATTTAGGAGTGGGCCTTTCTTGTGATGGTTGTATTTCTCTGAGAAGGTGTTAAGTAAGATGGGTGCCCACCAACCACTTTGTACTTAACCATTTTACATGGGCCTGGCCCTGTTTTTTTTGGAAAGTTACATATTTGGCTGCTCGTCAAAATTAATTACAATCGCTAATCATATAGATATACATTAATATACAAAATATATACTTGTCGGTTATTATTTTGATGGGAGGCTATACAACCTAAAAATCCCTTTCTTTGTACTTGAATTGTGTATGTTGTATATTTATTCTTTCTTTCATATGTGTTTTCGGTTATTTCATTATTTAGTTGTAGTTACTGTTCATGTTCTAAATTCTTGATCATTCATGTATTTTCTTTTGTAAATTGCTTTTCTAGACTCCTCGAGGTAAATGTAAGATTCTCGTATACCTTATCTTTTTTAGACTTCAGAGATTAGGTAAAAAGAGGGTTTCTATGTCATTTTGCATTATATATTGACTTAAAATTGAAGTAAGCTAATGACATGTCCATGCAGTCATGCACTGAAAGATTGGTGACTAAATTATATGCATGGATAATGTAAATACATATAATTAATGAATTTACTTATTGTTGAAAGAAAAAGAAAACTAAAGACATGGAACAAGTTGAACAATTTTGTCCAATCAATGTGTACGATAGAGTTAGAGTCACTTTAGGTTTAGGTCACTTCTATAACGTAATTTTATTCAATTTTATGTGTATATATATAAGTCGTTGAATCTCTTCGGCATATTTTTTTTTCTTTTTATATCCTTACTTGAAATTTTGGCTCTGCCACATACTAAATAACAATCTTTGCATCATTATTTACTACATAATTAAGTCCTATTGTGTAGTACTATAATTCTAGCATGACTATCAAAAACACTTAATATAACGACGAACAAAATTTATAGCTAAATTAAACAATAAAATTTGTCACATTTAACGTCGATTTTTATTAACTACAAGTAAAATAGCGATGGACCTGCGATAAAGTTGGTAAAAAGAGAAAGAGAAAAATGAGCAGACAAGAAACTGATGATTTATGTTCAGAAAATATAATAAAACAACAATGTACATACATATGTGAATTATGTCACTAGAAAAACAAATGAAAAACAACAAAAGAGGGCACTCTCTGTTATAGAAAAAATTGGTGAAAACAAACAAATTAAATAATGAGGGACACAACACAACTGATCACTGCAGTGGATCAACAAAAAATATAAAGTGGGCGGTTTGAGTATTATGTATTAGGAAAAATCTTTTTGGCCAAAATGATATTTTATTTTTTAAAATATTTTTACAATTTTGATTTTAATAACTTTTAACTAAAAAATGGAAAAAACATCAATTTATTTTAAAATAAAAAAAATATTATAGTTTTTTTAATTTTCTGGCTAAATTTTAATCAATTTTTTTGGCCATTTAGCACTTCCCTATGTATTATATGTTGAGTAATAATTATAATAGTTGACAAACTTTTCTTTTTTTATCTTGGGATTTGTGCACTTTTTTTTTTCTGATTACAAAATCTCTGCCATTTTTTTCTTTCTTTTTTTGTCCACTGGTTAAAAAAAAATGCAACATGAAAAATGAAGTACATAAAATTTACACCTTCTGGACCACGCACCTAAAATTGTTGTGGGGACAGTAACTCAAAATCAACGGCTTAAAATTATCGACTACTCGCTCTGTTTCAATTCATGTGACATAAGTTGAATCAATATAGAATTTTAAAATGAAATGTATGAACCTTAAACATGTTATAGTATTTAAAAGGAGAATTCTCATGACCAAGTGTTTCCGTATTTAGGAGTGTCGTTTTGAAATTAAAAAGAAAAGTGTGTCACGAGAAAGGGGTAAAAGGAAGTAAATGAGACAACTGTGATATGTTTGTCTTTGTGTATATGTGTGTTGTGTGAGAAGTCTACTGATTATGGTAAGCTATTAATTAATAAAAAGGACCACTCTATTCTGTGTTTCTGTTTGGTTTGGTTTTAAAACATTTAGAGCCATAGGGTGGTCCTTTCTGCATGCAGTTATATATATATCTATCATTATAATCATAGGTTTTAAAGTGTTTTTATGGACTACTGACAATCAGCCCCAATTTCTTCTTATCTTGGTACATTTTCACCAGTACTTGTCTTGGATCTGATGACTTTTTACAAAGGAAAAATAATTGAAGTTTTTGGCTAGGATTTAGACTCTGTGCACTTTGAGCATTAGAAATGTTTCAGATTCATATTGGACTTGAAGCCCATTAGAGTTTTAAAAAGGGAAGCCTGGATATGAATTCAACATTTGCTAAAAGCAAATTCGGATTAGTCGGACTTCAAAGTGAACCAAATGAAAAATAAAAAGGAATAGAAATCTCAAACAATAATAACATACACAGTGTAATCCCTCAAGTGGGGTTATGGAGAGGGTGTTGTGTACGCATATATTACTCCTATCTTGGAGGTAGAGAGGTTGTTTATGATAGACCCTCGGCTCAAGAAAACAACAAGAGTGAAGAAATGAAGGCAAAATACTCAACAAGGCATGACAGAACATTCTAAAAAAGGAACAACATTAACTACAAAAAATAATACGATAATCAAAGTACAAAGAATAATAAATAGTAACAGAAGTCGTAGAAACAAGGAACTACAAGAATAATACTACTACTGCTAGTATAGAAGGATAAGCGAGACAACACTCAACTACTTACTAACTTTCTACCTTAATCTATATCTCCTATATTCTCCTACCTAAGGTCATGTCCTCCGTATGTACTGCATAAGCATCTCTCCCTCGTATCTTGTCTTTAAGATACATACCAACAGGTTCAGTGAAGTTTTATTACTGATAACCAACTATAACTGTCTAATAAGAATGAATTAGTAACTGATATACTTCAACAGTTGATCTTTCTGTTTATAACATAGATCAAATTATGAATCTATAACCCCACATAAAAGAATCTTAAAATTCATATAAAGTGCACAGAATGTATAAGTTGGTTGATGAAAAAAGCATGGAAAATACTGTTGGGTTTAGGATCTTTTTTCCCTTCCTATGTGGATAAATAAAAGTCTTATTAGGACCAGCCCACTTTAGCCCATAACCCAAATATTATGTGGCATATATAAGGTTTATTTGGTCTTATTTTCAGAAACACAAGAGAGAAAAATCAAGAGAGATTCGTTTTAGAGATTGAGAAGAAAAGAGAAAAATCCCGTTTTTGCTTCTGGAAATTCTCTGCTCAGGCAGTCCGCTTCAGACAGAGTTTGC
>JAJOOO010012928.1:0-79983 GCA_029582685.1 Solanum piurae
ATAAATAATATATATGAATAATCTCCAAGTCGTTCCTAACTTAGGGTCGTTCTTAACAGATTATGAGTCCCTAAAATGAGGGTTTATAACCACTCAATCAGCCAACCACTCACAATTACATCTACAAGATCACCAACGTAAACTGCCTCTAAGGAAACATGTCAACGAAGGGAATAACCTTAACATACATTTCTAATGAACGCTCGAAAGGTCGTAGTTCCTTCACGAAAGTTGTTCCTTATGTCCTAAGCTTCGCAAACACTATATATACACAACTGGTACGCACCTAAAAATAGTTCATAATTAATCTTAAATCGGCAGATTTGCCATATTGCCCCAACTTGTCGAAACGTCCGTAGAAATTCATAAAAACAATCATAGAAGAGTCTCGAGATGATTAACTTAGTTACCCAAGTTAAAACCTTGAAGAAACACCAATAACTATAATTTATATCTTCAAAATCCAGCTCCAAACGCAGCTAATAGAAGGGAAAAATGATTGCCACGTGTAGGGATTACGTTTCAAGGCATGGGGGCAATGTTTAATGGTAGAAATTGTCAAAAACTAACCTTCATAATGGTAGAACTCCATAGGAACTCTCTCTTAATCTTTATCTCTGGTTTGGAACTGAAATGGAATGTTTTCATGGCTTAAAACGTTAAATAAACTGACATACCATATTTTTCACCCGACCCGGATTCTGCCCCGGAAGTCCCTAGTAAAACCCTCATAACTTTTTACTCTGATGTCGGTTTGATACGGGGTTTTATGTGTTGCAAACTAGAGTCGTAGGCCTTCGATTTAATGGGTAATAGGCCTTATAAATCTTTATATATTGGGAGAAAACATCCACTACATTTGACCCAAATTTCAGAGAAATCTTTAAAAAGGAACTAACGAAAACTTTCGCCAACTTTTATTTTGCCACTTGCTTAACTTCAAAACTTGAGATACAACCCTTGAACACTTAAAATATGACATACCACATCATTTTTAATTTATTACTCACCCTCTTTGTCTTTCCACGAATGTACGAATTAATTTAGACGTTTAGAAAAGTCGGGGTGTTACAGGGATGGTCCGTGAAGATAGATCCTCAAACCATCGGACCAAGTAAGGACCACGGGGACCTTCGCTGTGTGTGGTCCTTCACACGGTCTGTGGTGGAGCTCGTGAAGTAGACCCCCAAAACCTAGTAGTCACTGGACCACAGACCACGACCATCTTCATGATCCGTGGTCCCTTTCACGGTCCGTGGAAGTGGCCGTGGTCAGCCCCATCAGTAGTTTAAGTTAGGGTTCTTTTGGTCTTTTTGTATTTCATTGGACCCTTAAACTACGTCGTTTTAACCCTAAACTACGTGGTTTTGGTCAGTTTTAGCCTAGAAACATAACTAGAAGTTACCTAAGTCAAATCATTCATTAAAACTTAGAAAAATTAGAGCAAAAGAGGAGAAAGAGGTCGAACAACCCTAGTTCAAGAACGCAACAAGGTTTCCTTAGTTTTAGCCCCAAAATCGAAAGATTTCTCCATGGAATTCGTCACCAGGTATGTGGTATTTCACTAGTGGGCTCCTTTCACCCATTAGGTCCCTAGATTTCAGTCAGAATCTTGATTCCCTTAATATTATCTAGACCTAGGGTTTCTTAAATGTTAGAATTGTTGGGTTTTCAGCTGTTAGAAGGATCCAAATCATATTATAAACTTATAGTATTGTTTTGCCCAGATTCATACATAAACTCAGAACCCTAGCTATATAGTTCGTTTAGTTCATGAATTACACATGCTAGGTCAGTAAATTCAGTTATATAAGAACATGCCTAAGATATCGAATGCATTATTATCAGTATATTAATGTTTCATTCTCAGTTTGCATGTCAGTTTTGAGCTATCCAGTACAACATCATTTCAGTCATAAAATGTTAACTACTTAATCATATAGGATGCTTAATACCGAGTGGAATAGGGTCAGTCACCCTCAAGTCCCAAAACTACGTGCCCCGTAGGTTGTAAGTCCCCTCTGTGGGCATCATTTTAGTGATCACGCCAACATTCCTCTACACCTTTAGCCAGGTGTATTAAGTCCTCTCAATGGGGCATACACATCAGACTCCACATTTAGCTCATGTGGTTTTATGTCGGTTATTAGTAGCTCCCTTACAGTTAAGTCAGATCCTTTCGCATTGACCATGATTATCAGTTAAGTTCAGATTTCAGTTTTAGCCTAGTATAAACATGGTCATTGCATTCAGATTAGTCATGTTCCATATTTTTCAGTATCCTTATCATGTTCATATTATATCATTGATTTATTGCTTGTTCAATTATGCTATTATTCAGTTTTATTCTATCCTGCATGCTCAGTACCTTTTAAGTACTGACACATACTCTAAGCTACATCTTCTCGTGATGTAGATTCAGGTTCTCAGCAGTCAGATAACGCATAGATCGGTTACTAATTTTTAGTTCAGCAGCATTAGTGGTGCGTCGTCATTCTTCGAGGACTAGTGACATGATTATTTTCTTTCTTTTAGTTTTAGGTTTAGTTTTTCCAGATCTAGATGAAGCATGTCCCAACATTTCTAGTAAGTAGAGACTTTATTCAGACATAGTTATTTTCAGCTTTAGTCTTACAGTTTGACTTTTTATTTGTATTCAAACTCTAAGTTTTCATATATTCAGACATAGTATATGGGTATTCCCCATTATTTTAGATTATTTATATGAATTAGCTTCCGCACAGTATTTATTCCTTCAGTCTACCTTTAGTATTCTTATGATTATGCCAGCAGGGTTGGCTTGGGGTTGCTCATAATTCTAGGTCCCATGTCCACGTCTCGGGGGTAGCTCGGGGTGTGACAGTATGTGTATCAACCACTGACAGTTGCACAAAGTCATCATTAGGAACAAGTACCCTATTCCGAGGATTGATGATTTATCCGATCAACTCCAAGGATCAAGCTATTTCTCTAAGATCGACCTCTAGTTGGGTTATCATCAATTGAGGGTAAATGAGGATGACATCCTGAAGATGGTGTTTCAGACTTAGTATTGTCATTACGAGTTCTTAGTAATGTTGATTGGGTTGAATAACACTCCAGTCGCATTTATGGACTTATTGAATAGGGTATTTTAAATATACCTTGATATGGTTGTGATCTTTCTTATTGATGACATTTTGATTTACTCAAGGAGTGAGGAGGAACATGCCGATCATTTGAAGATTGTCTTGAAAGTCCTCAAGGAACGACAACTCTTTTAAGATATTAGTAAATGCAAGCTTGGTTAAGATCCAGGATTTTCATTGTTACATTGTCTCCAGCAAGGATATTGAGGTAGATCCTAAGTAGACGGATGTTGTTAAGTGTTGGCCTAGACCTCTATCCCCTTCGGATATTCAAAGTTTCTTGGATTTGGCGGGTTACTTTAGAAGATTTGTGGAAGGGTTTTCTTCGATTGCCTCTCCATTGACGGTATTAACCTAAAAGAAAGTCAAGTTCTTATGGTCAAAAGCTTGTGAAAAGAGTTTTAAGGAATTGAAAAATAGACATACCTCTTCTCTGGTGTTGACATTACCAGAAGGTTCTGATGGGTTTGTTGTTTATTCTGATGTTTCAAGAATTGGGTTAGGATGTGTTCATAGGCAAAATGGGAAATTCATTGCTTATGGTTCAAGACAACTAGAGATTCATGAAAACACTATCCTACCAATGATTTAGAGCTAGTGGTGGTTATTTTTGCCTTAAATATTTTGAGGCATAATTTGTATGGTGTTCATATTGATGTCTTTACCAACCACAAGAGTTTGCAATATGTGTTCAAGCAAAAGGATCTAATTCTTCTCCAACGTATATGGCTAGAACTCTTGAAGGATTATGACATGAGTGCTCTCTATCACCCTGGTAAGGCGAATGTGGTGGTGGATTCTCTTAGTTAACTATCGATGCGTAGTGTTGCTCATGTTGAGGAAGATAAGAGAGAGTTGGTTTTTGATGTTCATAGAATTCTGATTGGGTGTTCAGTTGGGTGATTCTAATTAGGGTGGTGTTATTGTCCATAATGGTTCAGAATAGTCATTTGTGTCAGATGTGAAAGCTAAGCAAGGTTTTGATCAAATTTTTGTTGAATAAGAGGAAGGGCTACTTAAAAAAATCATTGAGGCTTTCTCCTAAGGGGGAGATGGTCTGCTCACATAACAAGGTTGTTTGTGTCTTTCCAATAGTGATGACTTGAGGGAGCAAATCTTATCGGAATCCCATTGTTCTTGATATTCCATTCACCAGGGACCCACCAAGATGTACCATGACTTGCGGGAGGTTCATTGGTGGAATGGGACGAAGAAGGATATTGTGTAATTTGTGGCAAAGTATCCTAATTGTCAACAAGTGAAGGTTGAGCATCAAAAGTCAGGAGGTTTGTTCCAAGATACTAGTTCTCCTACTTGGAAGTGGGAGGTTTTGAGTATTCATTTTATTGTTGGTTTACCCCGCACCCCCGATAACATGACTCGAGTTGGTTAATTGTAGACCGTGTGACGAAGTAAGCTCATTTCATTCCCGTCAAAGTTTCTTATTTGAAAGAAGACTATGCTAAGTTGTACCTGAGGAAGATTATTATGTTTCATGGAGTGCCCTATCCATTATCTCCAATCATTGTACCCAATTAACTACCCTATTTTAGAAGTCTTTCCAAAAGGGCCTTCGTACTCATGCTACGTTTAGTAGGTCCTTTCATCCTCAAACTAATAGGCAAGCGGAGCGTACTATCCAAAATTTGGAAGATATTTTGAGAGTTAATGTCATTGACTTTAAAGGTGATTGTCATGATCATTTGGCTTTGATCAATTTTGTGTATAATAATAGCTACCATTCAAGCATTGGTATGGCTCCATTTGAGGCTCTTTATGGTAGGAAGTATAGATCTCCTATAGGTTGGTTTGACGTTGGTGAGGTTGCTTTGATAGGTACTAAATTGGTACATGAGGCTATGGAGAATGTTTGGTTTATTAGAGAAAGGTTGAAAATGACTCAAAGCCGACAAAAGTCCTATGCCGATGTTAAATGTAACACTCCAGAAAATGATAGGTTCAACTAGAGCCTAGACGTAAGGTTAGAAATCATAAAATGACTCCCCGTATATTAGTAGACAATCTAGGGTTGAAATAAGGAATATAAGAGTCAAGGCCAAGAGGCAAGTGCGAAGGCAAAGGGGCCAAGCCAAAGCCAAGGGCCAAGGCTTCCCCTCGCTTGGAGCACACTGCCTCACACTTCACGAGTGGGACCACAGATCGTGGACCTCACTAAGGGTCATGAAGATGGATCATGGACTTGCCTTGGACGTGGTAGAGTGGCCACCAAATGGCCTAGCTACTATCTCAACTTCACGAGAGGGACCACAACTCGTGGTCTTGACCATGGCTCGTGGAGCCCTTCGTGAAGATGCCTTGGGCAAGATAGCTTGGGGCAAAAAGTAGACTAGCTACTGCCTCAAG
Organism: Solanum piurae; assembly: GCA_029582685.1. Classification (NCBI taxonomy): domain Eukaryota; kingdom Viridiplantae; phylum Streptophyta; class Magnoliopsida; order Solanales; family Solanaceae; genus Solanum; species Solanum piurae. The sequence goes on from JAJOOO010012928.1 coordinate 5,493, forward strand.
GACCACGGCTCGTGGTCTTGACAACGGCTCGTTGAGCCCATCGTGGGAATGCCTTGGGCATGGAAGCTTGTGGCACCAAAATTTCTAGCCACTGCCCCAACCTTCATGAGGGGGACCACAGATCGTGGTCCTCACCACGGCTCATGAAGGTGGCTTGGGACACCTGGGCGTGGTTAATTAATGAGGGTTAGTTAAGTCATTTCCTTTTTAAGTCCAATTAAGTGAGGTTGTTTTTGGTATTTTTAGGGGCACTATTTAAATTGTTTTAAGTCCAAATTCACCCAAAATTAGTCATTATACTCAAACACCCAAATCAAACCAAAGGTTCTCTTAAGTAAAGACTTAACATGAATTTTAAAGGTAGTTACGCTTAGCAGCAAGTGGATATAAATATGTGATGGAAGCTTTTACGCTAGTTAGTCTGGCTTCCCAAAATTGTTAGCTCATGAGATGGAAACCTTTTACGTTAGTTAGTCTGGGTTTCTAGTAGCAATCTCCTTATCCTATAACTATGTGCCCACATAGGTCTTTAGCTAGTGGATCCACCTAATAGCTAATATATGAGTTCTACCTTAGGCAAGTAAGACACCTCTTTTCGGTGTGGGGTAAGACACTGGATTTCATGTAGCTCACATGGTCTATGTCGGTTAAGACTATATTTCCCTATATGACAATAATATGAATATGAAAAGAACATGAACATGAACTATACCTATGACTTGTCAAGAAGTTCTACTTAGTGTGAGTGGGGGTATGGGACTTCACTTATGCATTGCACAAGTAGACTTTGGAAAGGGGTTATAGGGTGGTTTCCTTATGCTATGAAGATATATGAATTATGCATGTATGATATGGATTGTTTCTAATAGTGACTTAATTTATTAAGTTATGAACATGAATGTTTCCTTGTCTATGAATGTTGGTTATGGATGAGGTCAAGGTAAGATATGTATGATGTTGGTGACCTACAAGTGGTACTTAGCATTTGGTAGGGTTATGGGATCTTACCTTTGCATTGCACAAGTATAGCGTTTGGTTGCTTATGAGTTGGTTTGACTTATGTATCTACTCTATTGTGCATGATGATTTCTTAAAGTTGATGAAATGCATAGTTTCAACAAAAATTGTCCCCTTTTGCATGATTTAAGGATTTTTATGCAAGTCTTCCATACTTAGTACAATATTTGTGCTAGCCCATATTTTCTACATTTTCTATACGTGTAAGTTCCATTCATTGAGGTATACTTCTCCTTTTGAGTGGAGCTTGGATTGACTATTTTCCACAGTCGGTGAGTCCTCATGGTTCGAGGACAATACTTATTTGTTTCTAGTTTCTTTTGTATTTTCTCTTTTTGAGACTCTGTTGTAAAGGGCTATGACCCATATTGATTCTCGATTGTATTAGATGGTTTTTGACACAAGGTCTAGACTTATATATTGACTTTTATGAGAAATACTTCGATTGTAAAAAGTTTTAAATTCTGCATCATTTCTATTACTTATGTTTATAATTATGCTAAGGGCTTGTATGAGACCCCTTCGGGGTCAAGTACACCGTCTTACATCTAGGGGGTACCCCTGGGACGTGACAAACTTGGTAATCAAAGCAAAAGGTTTAGAATGATTCTAGGATGATGTCGCATGAACCATGTCTAGTAGAGTCTTGTTCATGAGTGTGAAGCGAGCCACACTTATGAATGAGAGGCTATAGGATGCTTACGAAATTTTGCTTCTCTCATTACTCTTTCCCCTAGAGTTGAGGGAACGAAATATGCAAGAGTTCATAAATCTTAGACAAGGGGGTTTGAGGGTGAAAGATTATGCCCTTAAATTCACTCAATTGTCTAAGTATGATCCAACCTTAGTGGCGGACTCTAGGGTTAAGATGAAAAAAATCGTTATGGGGTTATCCGACTTAGTAGTCACTGAATGTCGTTCGGCAATGCTCATCCCAAGTATGAATATTTCACGTCTCATGATACATGCCGAACAAATTAAGGAACAAAAGCTTAAGCATGTGAATAGGGAAGTAAAGAGGGCAAGGACCGATGATGGGAATTCTTCCAAGGGTAACTTTGAGGGTCAAGGTAGACCAAGGTTCAAGAGAAGATTCTCCAACCAAGGCTCCTGTAATCCTCCAAGGGTAAAAAAATATAGGGTGTCTAACCCTAAACCATAAGGAGGTAATAGTGGTGGTTCCGAATTGTTCAAAATGTGGTAAAAAGCATGATGGTAGGTGCCTAGTTGGCACATATTATTGCTATAATTGTGGGAAGAGTGGCCATATGATGAGAGACTATCCCACGTTAAAAGTTCAAGGAAGAGAGGGCAAGCAAGTCCCTCCTAGTGGTTCAAGCTCCCAAGAAAAACCCCTTCTATGCTCTTCAATCCCAAGGTGACCAAGAGAGTTCCCCGGATGTTGTGACCGGTATGTTACAAGTATTTTCTATTGATGTATATGCATTGTTAGATCCCGGTGCCACTTTGTCATTTGTTACACCTTTTGTGGCTATGAAATTTGAAATACTCCCCGTTGTGTTAGAAGAACCTTTTTTGGTTTCTACCCCGGTTGGTGATGCGGTAGTGGAAAAAAAAGTCTATAGGAGTTGTCCTATTTGTTTGTCCCATAAAGTTACCTTGGTAGATTTGGTAAAGTTAGACATGTTGGATTTTGATGTTATTTTGGGTATGGATTGGTTGCATGTTTGCTATGCCTCTATTGATTGTAGGACTCGGGTAGTAAAGTTTCAGTTTCCAAATGAGTTTACCTTAGAGTGGAAGGGGGGAAACTCTATCCCAAGAGGTCAATTTGTTTCTTATCTCAAAGCAAGGAAACTAATCTCCAAGGGGTGCATTTACCATATAGTAAGGGTAATGGATGTTGAGTCCGAAACCCCTTCCTTAGAGTCGGTCCCCGTGGTGAGTGAATTTCTGGAAGTCTTTCCTGATGTCTTGCCTGACATTCCTCCCGAATGGGAAATAGATTTTGGCATTGATCTTTTGCCGGATACACAATATATCTCCATTCCTCCTTATAGAATGGCTCCTGCAGAGTTGAAGGAATTGAAGGAGTAACTAAAGGATTTGTTAAACAAAGGCTTTATTCAATCGAGTATCTCTCCATGGGGTGCTCCGGTATTGTTTGTTCGAAAGAAGGATGGGTCTCTTACAATATGTATCGACTATCGCCAACTAAATAAAGTGACCATAAAGAATAAGTATCCCCTTCCGAGAATTGACGACTTGTTTGATCAACTTCAAGGGGCTAACTATTTCTCAAAAAATAGATTGTCATTCGGGTTACCATCAACTAAGGGTAAGAGGGGTTGACATTTCCAAGACGGACTTTAGGACCCGGTACGGTCACTATGAATTTGTGGTTATGTCATTTGGATTGACAAATGCCCCGACGGCATTTATGGACCTAATGAATAGAGTGTTTAGACACTACCTTGATATGTTTGTGATAGTGTTTATTGATGATATTTTGATCTATTCAAGGAGTGAAAATGAGCACATGAACCATTTGAGAATTGTATTGCAAGTCCTTAAAGACCACCAATTGTATGCAAAGTTTAGTAAGTGTGAGTTTTGGCAAAGGTCCATAGCCTTCCTTGGTCATATTATGTCGAGCAAGGGTATTGAGGTAGATCCTAAGAAGATGGATGTGGTCAAGGGTTGTCCTAGACCTCTAACTCCTACCGATATTAGAAGCTTTTTGGGTTTGGCCGGTTACTATAGGAGGTTTGTTGAGGGCTTTTCCTGCACTGCTTCTCCATTGATGGCTTTGACTCAAAGGAAAGCTAAGTTTGTGTGGTCAGAGGGTTGTGAGAAAAGTTCTCAAGAGTTGAAGGATAGACTTACTTCCACCCCGGTGTTGACCTTACCAGAGGATACCGATGGGTTTATAGTATATTGTGATACCTCAAGAGTGGGGTTAGGATGTGTGCTCATGCAATATGGTAAGGTGATTTCCTATGCTTAAAGGTAACTCAAGATCCATGAAAAGAATTATCCGACCCATGATCTTGAATTAGCGTCAGTAGTCCTTGCTTTGATAATATGGAGACATTATCTATATGGGGTGCATGTTGATGTGTTCACCGATCACAAGACTCTTCAATATGTGTTTAGCCAAAAGGACTTGAATCTTCGACAAATGAGGTGGTAAGAACTTTTAAAGGATTATGACATGAGTGTACTTTATCACCCCGGCAAGGCTAATAGTTGTGGATGCCCTAAGTCGATTGTCCATGGGTAGTGTGGCCCATGTAGAAGATGAGAAGAAGGAGTTAGTCTGTGATGTACATAGGTTGGCCCGATTAGGTGTCCAACTAGTGGATTCCACCAAGGGTGGCGTCATGGTCCATAATGGTTCCAAATAATCCTTTGTAATAGACGTGAAGTCCAAGCAAGACCCTGATCCCATGTTATTGGAGTTGAAAGAATCGGTACTCAACAAGTCTGTTGAGGCTTTCTCCCAAGGGGGAGATGGGGTGCTTAGGTACCAAGGTCGATTATGTGTTCCAGATGTTGATGACTTGAGAGGGCAAATTCTAGAAGAAGCTCATGGTTTGCGGTATTCTATTCATCAGGGAGCCACCAAGATGTACCGTGATCTATGGGAAGTCTATTGGTGTAATGGTATGAAGAAGGATATAGCGGGTTTTATAGCCAAGTGCCTGAATTGCCAAAAAGTTAAGGCCGAACAGTAAAGGTCGGGAGGCTTTTCCCAAGAAATAGATATTCCCACTTGGAAGTGGGAGGATGTGAATATGGACTTTATAATGGGTTTGCCTCGTACACGAAGGCAACATGATTCTATTTGGGTTATCATTGATAGAATGACAAAATCCACCCACTTTATTCCCGTCAAGGTTTTATTTTCGGTGGAAGACTATGCCAAATTGTACATCAAGGAGATAGTGAAGTTGCATGGGGTTCCTTTATCTATTATTTTGGATCGGGGTACTCAATTTACTTCACACTTTTGGAAGGAATTCCAAAAAGGGCTTGGTACCAATGTTAAGATTAGTATCGCTTTTCATCCTCACATGGATGGTCAAGCGGAACGTACCATTCAAACTTTAGAGGATATGTTGAGAGCGTGTGTTATAGACTTCAAGGGTAATTGGGATGACCATCTACCATTAATAGAATTTGCCTACAATAATAGTTACCACTCAAGTATTGCCATGGCTTCTTTTGAAGCATTGTATGGTAGGAGGTGTAGGTCTCTGGTTGGTTGGTTTGAAGTAGGTGAGATTGCTCTAATTGGTCATGAACTAGTCTCTGAGGCCATTGAAAAAGTTCAATTCATTAGAGAGAAGTTGAAGACGGCCCAAAGTCGGCAAAAGTCTTATGCCGATGTTAGAAAAAAGGATCTAGAATTCGAAATTGATGATTGGGTCTACTTGAAAATCTCACCTATGAAGGATGTGATGAGGTTTGGTAAGAAGGGGAAGCTTAGTCCCCGGTATATGGACCCATATCAAATCTTGAAACATGTTGGGAAAGTTGCATATGAGTTAGACTTACCGAATGAGTTCGCTCCGGTTCACTCGGTGTTTTTTGTTTCCATGCTTAAGAAATGCATTGGAGATCCGGTATCTATCATTCTTTTAGAGGGTTTGGGAGTTGATGAGAGTCTTTCTTATGAAGAGGTTCCGGTAGAGATTTTAGACCGACAAGTAAAGAGGTTAAGAAACAAGGAAGTAGCTTCAATAAAGGTGTTGTGGAGGAATTATTTAGTTGAGGGTGCTACATGGGAGGTCGATGCCGATATTAAGTCCCGATATCCTCATATTTTTCCTTGTACTCCTATCCAAGCTTGAGGTAAGTAATTCTCTTGAGTTGGTGTTTTAGGAGTCATGTGTGCTATAAGTGTTCTTCATGATCTTTCCTTATGATATGCATGTTCTTGTGATAATTCATGTTTAGCATAAATTGAGTTTTCATGATTTATATGTTCCTCATGTTAATTTGCACTTTAGTATGATGGTTGCATAGTTGACTTCATGAGATGATTTGATGAACATGCTTAGTTATGTTTTTGATGAAATGGCATGTTAATTCCATAATGTTGTGTTGAGCTTGCTTTGAATTGGAGAACGTAGTTCCTCCTATGGTTATGTGAAATGATAAGTTTTGTGCATAAGGGGTTGTGGATGTAGCTCCTACTACCTGGTGTTGCATTGACTATGTGTTGAGATGGAGTTGATGTGTCCTACTTTGAATTGTGCATTATTTTGATGTTGCGTGCATGATGGGATGCTAGTCTTGAGTCTTTATTTCTATACGGTGTCTAAATCGTCATTCCAGGATGAATGTTCCCAAGGGGGAGATAATGTAACACTCCGGAAAATGGTAGGTTAAACTGGAGCCTAAACATAAGGGTTGAAAATCATAAACTAACTCCCCGTATATTAGTAGACCATCTAGGGTTGATATAAGGAATATAAGAGTCAAGGAAAAGAGGCAAGTGCCAAGGCAAAGGTTCCAAGCCAAAGCCAAGGGCCAAGGCTGCCCCTAGCTTGGAGCACACTGCCTCACACTTCACGAGTGGGACCACGGATTGTGGTCCTCACTACGGGTCGTGAAAATGGCTCGTGGACTTTCCTTGGCCATGGTAGAGTGGCCACCAAATGGCCTAGCTACTGTCTCAACTTCACAAGAGGGACCACGACTCGTTGTCTTCACCACGACTCGTGGAGCCCTTCATGAAGATGCCTTGGGCAAGATAGCTTGGGGCACAAAGTAGCCTAGCTACTGCCTCAAGGAACACGAGAGGGACCACGGCTCATGGAGCCCCTCGTGGGAATGCCTTGGTCTTGGAAGCTTGTGGCACCAAAATTTCTAGCCACTGCCCCAACCTTCATGAGGGGGACCACGGATCGTGGTCCTCACCATGGCTCATGAAGGTGGCTCGTGACACCTGGGCATGGTCAATTAATGAGGGTTAGTTAAGTTATTTCCTTTTTAAGTACAATTAAGTAAGGTCATTATGGGTATTTTTAGGGGCACTATATAAGTTGTTTTAAGTCCAAATTCACCCAAAATAAATCATTATACTCAAATACCCAAATCAAACCAAAATTTCTCCTCCTCATTATATTTCTCTCTGTAAAACTCAAAGAAGAAGAAAGGCAGAATTGGATCTAGGGTGTGGAGGATTCAAGGCTTCTTCCTCAAATTTCTTAGAGATTCCTAATCAATGTATGGTGGATTTTCATCTATGGGTAGCTTTCACTCATAGAGTCCCTTCAAAACTTGATTTCAAAGCTCCCAATTTCCCCAAAACCTAGGGTTTCAATCTATGTCATGGGTTCTCTTTCAAAATATATTCAATTGATTAATTTATGGTTGATTATGGTTGATTGTGGTGGATTATGGTTGAATTGATGATTAATTATTGATTTATGATTTTTTAAAAACCAAGAAGCCATGAATCCCCCATATTGGTAAAATGTGAATTCATGATGTGGGTTGATTGATTATAGAAGCATGTCAATTAATTGTGTTTATATTGATTGAGTTATTGAATGATTATATTCCCCTATCTAATGTACAAATTCTAGATGTTTGGGTTAAGTTTGATTTATAGCCTTGAAGGGCAAATTATGAGGGCTTGTGAATGTTGATGAGAATTGTGTATGAGCTTATGATTCACTTAGAAAGTGAAGATCCTATGACTATGGTGTAATTGTGGCATTGTTTCAAGATCATTCTCCCCATACCCTGACACATAATTGTGCATGAAATGTCTATGAATATGATAATATTATTGTGTTGATTGAAAAGGCTATTCTCATAAATACACTATGAATATGATGTGAAAGGTTTACTCACATATTGATGATTCTAAGGTTGAAAGGACATTCTCACCTAATGAATCTATGAGCTATTATGATACCATGTTGGTTTGAGTGCCTAGTGCATCCTTTCATGAACATGAACTTAGTAAAGACTTAACATGAATTTTAAAGGGAATTTTGCTTAGCATCGAGTGGATATGAATATGAGATGGAAGCTTTTACGCTAGTTAGTCCGGCTTCCTAAAATAGTTATCTCATGAGATGGAAACCTTTTACGTTAGTCCGAGTTTCTAGTAGCAATCTCCTTATCCTATAACTATGTGCCCACATAGGTCTTTAGCTAGTGGATCCACCTAAAATCTTATATATGAGTCTACATTAGGCAAGTAGGACACCTCTTTTCGGCGTGGGGTTAAGACATCAGATTCCATGTAGCTCACATGGTCTATGTCGGTTAAGACTATATTTCCCTATATGACAAGAATATGAATATGACAAGAACATGAACATGAACTATACCTATGACTTCTCAAGAAATTCTACTTAGTGTGAGTGGGGGTATGGGACTTCACTGATGAATTGCACAAGTAGGCTTTGGAAAGGGGTTATAGGGTGGTTTCCTTATGCTATGAAGATATGTGAATTATGCATGTATGATATGGATTTTTGCTAATAGTGACTTCAATTATTATAAGTTATGAACATGAATGTTTCCTTGTCTATGAATGTTGGTTATGGATGAGGTCAAGGTAAGATATGTATGATGTTGGTGACCTACAAGTGGTACTTAGCATTTGGTAGGGTTATGGGATCTTACCTTTGCATTGCACAAGTATAGCGTTAGGTTGCTTATGAGTTGGTTTGACTTATGTATCTACTCTATTGTGCATGATGATTTCTTAAAGTTGATGAAATGCATGGTTTCAACTAAAATTGTCCCTTTTTGCATAACTTAAGGGTTTTTATGCATGGCTTCCATACTTAGTATAATATTTGTGCTAACCCATATTTTCTACATTTTCAGTAAGTGTAGGTTTCGGTTGTTGAGGTATACTTCTCCTTTTGAGTAGAGCTTCGATTGACTATTCTCCACGCTTGGTGAGTCCTCATGGTTCGAGGATAAAACTTATTCGTTTCTAGTTTCTTTTGTATTTTCTCTTTTTGAGACTATGTTGTAAAGGGTTGTGACCCTTATTAATTCTCGATTGTATTAGATGGTTTTTGAGACAAGGTCTAGACTTCTATATTGGCTTTTATGAGAAAGACTTTGATTGTAAAAAGTTTTAAATTCCACATCATTTCTATTACTTATGTTTATGATTATGCTAAGGGCTTGTATGAGACCCCTTCGGGGTCAACTACGTCGTGTTACTTATAGGGGGTACCCCTGGGTCGTGACATTAAAAGAAGATATCTTGAATTTGATGTGGATGGTTGGGTCTATCTAAAAATTTCACCTATGAAGGGTGTAATGAGATTTGGGAAGAAAGGGAAGCTAAGTTCCCGTTATGTGGGCCCATATAAGATTTTGAAGCATATTGGTAAAGTTGCTTATGAACTTGCTTTGCCTAATGACTTAGCATCGGTGCATCCGATTTTCCATGTCTCCTTATTGAAGAAGTGTGTTGGTGATCCGACGTCTATTGTACCAATGGGGAGTCATGATATAAAAGAAAATCTTTCTTATGAAGAGATTTCGATTGAGATTTTAGACCAAGAAGTCAAGAAGTTGAGAAATAAGGAAGTCACGTCTGTGAAAGTGTTGTGGAGGAATCAAATAATTGAGGGTGCTACTTAAGAGGCCGAGGCAGATATGATTTCTCGTTATTCCTATCTCTTTCCCATCGATCCTACTCTAGCTAGAGGTATTTAGTTCCTCATGGTTAATCCTTCTTGGTCTCATATATCTTAATTGTTCTCGTGTTCCTTCATGCAAGTATACTCATGAAAACTTATTTATTATTATTTTGAGAAAATGAGTTAACTTGACTAATTTCTCCATTATTATGTGAATTTGAGTATGATTTGCATATATGCCTTATGAAATGATGGATTGATTATGTTTGATCTTGGAATTGATTTTCTTCATTGATATTGTGTGTTTTGAATTAGTTGCATTTATCTTAGGCTGTTAAATCTTTTCCCCCGCCCTCCTTATTATTTCTTGAGTTCCATTCCAGGATGAATGTTCCCGAGGGGAGTTATTGTAATACCTCGGATTTGAAAAACAAGGATAATAAATTTTTAGGTTGTAATATGTGTCTACGGTTCCTATCTACGGACTTGGAAGATTCTACGGGCCGTAAATGGCAACCATAGGAAGGGGAAATGTTTTCTTGAAACCAAGTTCTAGTACCCTTTTTACGGTTCACCAGGACGGTCTGTCATTCCTTGTACAAGTCGTAGATAGGCCTCGTAGGTGAGTCACAAACTTAGTAAAATTTTAAGGGTCAAAATGGGGTACTGTTGGTTTCTACAAACCGTAGGAAGACCTACGACTGTAGAAACATTATGTAAAAAAGATGGTGAAATTATGGTCCCAATACATGGTCTACGGTTGACCAATATCGACAGTAGAAAGTTTGTAGGTCTGAACCACACGTTGAAGTCCGTAGTTATTTAAAGGGGCTTTTGGGTCATTATTTTGCCTTCTACCCTATGCCCTATGCCCTATATAAAGGTTTTAAGCCCCAAATTACCCACTTTCAAGTCATTCTCCTAAATTCCCTAAAACTCACCAAAGTCATCCTCTCAAATTCTCTCAAGGCTAAGGAAGAATAAGAAGAGCTAGGGTTCCATCCAAATTTTAAATTCACCATTCTTCTTGAGCAACCTTTAGTCCCAAACTCCATGCCCCCGTAAGATTGTCTTAAATGACCTAGCTAGTGGACCCACTTTAGCAAAACATGATATGTACATATTCTACCTTGGCAAGTGGTTTCCCCTTCATTCGGGATATACCAGATTCCATGATATAGCTCTCATGGTCTTATTGTCGGTTAAAGCTAAAAATCCCACAAAAATGACTATGTTTTCTTCAAAGATTTTCTTATGTCCTTTACTACAAATGCATTGACTATATCCTATAATTTCAATATTTTATTTCCTTATCTTAAAATGTCCAATTATTGATCATGTCTACATGTTTTAAACCATTTATACTATCACGTTCACATTTATTCATATTTCCCCATACTTAGTACATTCCATTTATTAATGCATACGTGTGCCTACATTATCTCATGAATGTAGTGTTTGACGTTCCTACTCCTTACACTCATGACTAGATATAACCTGGGTTCTTCAGTTGATTGGTGAGTTCTAATGATCTGAGGACCGAAACATTGTATAGCTTTGTATTTTCATTTCAAACTTTATAAGTAATTTATGGGTTAGTCTCAATCTCTTTTCTTATGATGTATTGGATGGCTTTGAGATTTATTATAGACTTCTTCTTTGTCAAACTTTTGATATATTAAATGCTTTCTTTCAAGTCTTTACTTCTATTATCTTGTATGATGTATTGTAGGTGGATTGTGTAGGGCCTCTTGGGACCTTATACGTCATGTTACACCTACTGTCAACCCTGGGGTCATGAAAAATCACTTCTTGTAATGACAATGTCATCAAAATATACAACAAGATGGATAGTGCTAGTTCTTGATTGCTGATAGAAAATTGAGTGATCACATTTTCTCATTTTAAACCCAAATTCACTACCTCACTGAACTTGCCAAACGAAACCTGAGGACTCTACTTCAAGCAATACAAGGGCTTCTTCAAATGACAGGCTTTCCCATACTCCCTTTGATAAAGAAAACCAGGTGGTTGCTCCATATACACTTCCTTTCGAAGATCAACATGAAGGAAAGTATTCTTGATATCCAATTGATGTAAAGGCCAACTCTTTGAAGCAACTAGAGAAATGAATAAGCGAGCTGGAAAGAGTATAACAACAGGAGAAAGGGTCTCTGAATATGTGTCAGAGCATACCCTTTAGCCACAATCTAGACCTTAAGTCTTGCCATAGAACCATCTGGATTAACTTTAACCATGAACACCCACTTACATCCCACTAGTTTTTTTTCTATTGGGTAAATCCACCAAATCCCATGTGCAATTTTCCTCTAAAGCATGTATTTCCTCAAGCATCACACTAGACCTCCATTATGATTCCAAGCCTCCCTCACTATTTTAGGTACATATCAAGAATATATAAAAATAATCAAGGATCTAGACATCAAGGATAAATGGTCATAGAAAACAAACTTAGCAATGGAATATGTATATTTACAATATGTGCACCATTGGGAAGAGCAATGGATAGATCAAGATTTGATGATGAAGTAACTGGTGATGAACATGTATCATCATTCTCTCATCACCTCGAGTAAACATGAATAATTGGTGGTCTTAATAGATTTATTCAAGGCACAATATTCGATTCCTGCTCAACAAAAACTAGGAGATTGGATAGCCACATCATCTGATTATTTTTTTACAAAACGAGTAACCCGATAGACTAAACACTCATCTTTAACCCTCCTGACTTATAGAAATGGGAGCTGCATAGAAAATGGTGTAGTCTCTTAAAATACTACATTAGTAGACATAAGATATCTGCTATGTTCTATAGAATAACACTGATATCATATCTAAAGACATTAATAGCCTAAAATCACACTGAATGCCTTGGGATCTAACTTGGAAACAGATGATCGAACATAGCATGTTCTTCCAAACACCTTAGTTTCCATCAAAAATAGTGACTTTTTTAAAGAAAATAAACAATATACAGAACATTACCAACAAGTACAGTAAATGCCATGCGATTTATTAGATAACAAGTTGTAGAGACCGCATTGGTCCATACCTACTTAGGGACCTTCATTTGAAACAAAAGTATATGAGTTGCCTCAAGTAGATGCTTGATATTCCTCTCAACAACTTCATTTTGAGAAGGTGTATCAACACATGAAGATTGGTGGAGAAAACTATTTTGTCTCATAAATGACTGAATCAATTCTGACATATATTATTAAGCATTGTCACTCCTTCGAATACGTATAGAAGCACATAATTGAGTTTTGACTTCAGCACAGAAGACATAAATATGGGTAAACACTTCTGAGCAACTCTTCATAAAATAAATCCAAGTCATCCGAGAGAAATCATCCACAAAAGTTCCCAAAAACGGACATAAGTATTTTGTCACTTGTGTGGATGATTTCTCTCGAATGACATGGATTTATTTTATGAAGAATCGCTCAGAAGTGTTTACCCAGTTTTGTGTCTTCTATGCTAAAGTCATAAATCTGTTCAATATTTCGGTACATATTCTAAGGAGTGACAATGCTAATAAATATATGTCAAAATTTTTATAGTCATATATAAGACAAAATGGTATTCTCTAGCCGTCTTCATGTGTTGATACACCCTCTCAAAATGGAGTTGCTGAGAGGAGGAACAGGAACCTACTTGAAACAGCTCAGCCACTTTTCTTTCAAATGAGGGTTCCTAAGAATTTTTTCGGCCAATGCGGTCTCTACTACTTATTTTCAGATAAATCACACGGAATCTACTATACTTGTTGGCAATATGCCTTACAGTGTTCTTTTTTCAACATGTCACTATTTTTGGTGGAATGTAAGGTGTTTGAAACCACATGTTATGTTCGATATTTTCGACCATCTATTTCAAAGTTAGATCCCAAAGGCATTAAAGTTTGTTTTTAGGCAAATCCCGTCTCTAGAAAGGATATCAGTGTTACTCTATAGAACTTGTCAGCTATCCTGTGTCAACTAATAATGTATTTTCATATCCTAAACTATTTTTCTATTCATCTCTCATTTCTACAATTGAGGGAGAGAAAGATGAGTGGTTAGTCTATCAGGTTATATGTTCTGTGACAAAATAATCATATGATGTTGCCATCATATGATGTGATTATATGGGGATCTCTTCTCTGTCTTTCCAGCATGATAGGTTTTATAAGAAATACCTAGGTCAGTTAAGATTCTTTTTGGGAGTAGAAGTAAGTAACAACAAGAAGCAAAATTTTCTATCTTAGAGAAAGTATATTCTTGACCTACTTGCAGACACCGGAAAGTTGGCAGCCAAATCTTGCAATACTCTAATGGTTCCCAATGTGCATCTTATGAAAGATTATGGTATTCCTTTTGATGATTATGAGTAACACAAAGATAATTGGGAAATTAAATTATTGTGACTCATCTGGATATATTACTTTTGTGGTAAGTGTTGTTAGCCACTTCTTGTTTGTGCCTATGATCAAGCATTGAGAAGCCTTGAGACAGATTCTATGTTACTTGAAAGGCGCCCCTGGACTTGGCATATTGTATAGTAATCACAATCATACATGTATTAAGTGTTCTGCAGATGCGGAGTATGTTGGATCCAAAATTGATAAGAGATTGACTAAAGGCTATTTCATCTTTGTTTAAGTTGATCATCTTTGTAACAATAGTTGGGTCATGATCAATACCTATGCTATAACTTTAGGGGGACTGTTATAGAATATGTATATAGACTTCATTCCTAGTAAATCACATAGCCTAATTTATATAGCAGATTTATAGGAATTTGCAGATTTGTAGGAATTATCTTTTATTTATTTTCTAAGAAAGCACACAGTCTATTGTATTTATACATTTCTTACCTATTAGAATAAATAATCTTCTTCCATATGATTACAATATTAATTTTTCGGACCTAAATATAAGCTAAGAGATGAACTACAATAAACAAAGACAGTCATAATGCAATAACAGGAAAGACATCACATTATTCAATAAAGTTCCAAGCAGACATACATGCATACAAAGGGAGTTTTAAAATGTGAAGTGACAACTATGAAGTTTCCATTAACCTTAAACATAAAGAGGGTAGGAATAAAATGGTAACCATACATTAATATTTATTTTTCCAGTTAAGAGCTTTGTGGTTATGCTAGTCTTACAACTCAGGTTTAATTGTATAAAGTATCATATTTGGATGGTGTGCAGGGATTTGGGGTGGCATTGTGCACAACTTCTAAGGTGGTAGAGAACTCGTAAAATTAATTGTGACAGTGAAAAAAACTTTTTTAAGAGATGAACGATAATAAACAAAGGCGATCGTATTGAAATAACATGAAATGCACATAATTATACAGAATATCCAATAAAATTCCAAGACTCCAGCTGTATTGAGGCTTCCATTGTAAATTAAGGTAAATGGGAGATGTTGAAAGTAATTATCTATAGAATTGATGGGAAGGGGAAAATATATTGTTAAGGGTATTTTGGGAGCGGCAAAGTGGGAAATGTTTGGGGAGTGGGGGAAATTCCAGCAGTTGGTGTGTTTTTTAAAATCCTCAGAACAAAAATATTTTATATGGGAAAGAGCTTAACATTTCAATAAAAAGAGAAGAATGTCATATCAAAGTAGTGGGGCGTTGTTCTTTTGTAAAGCAGAAACAACGTGATTCAATAGTAAGATGGTAGAATTTGGGGTAGAGCGTAATGGGAGACTTTCATGAGACAGTAATAAAGCAAAGTTTGTGAAAGAAGGAATGCAGGTTACCCGGATGATCCTTAATTAACGGGTGTGGCTAGTGCATTGGAAGAAGTAGAAGCCTACGTTGGTAATCTAAGAATTTATTTGATGTTGATTTAATGATGGGTTAATGAAAAGAACCTGAGAATTAGGGTTCTAGAATTTGTTCCATCAAATGCTTTCAGATTTAATTCACTGTTCAATTTAGGTCGTTGTTTTAGATAGATGGAGAAGATTGCGACATCAGTTGAAGGAGTTTGTCTGGCTGAGAAGTCAGCATTCCCTTACCAATCGACATTTGTACAACATCGATTGCTTCTGATAAACTCTCTTTGTAAATTCATTTCTGCAACCACATTAATATGATAAGAGGCATGTATATCTCCGAGCAACTTCCTCAAATTACAGCCCTTTCTTTTCCATGTGATGATTCATTGTTATTCCTCAAATGACGTTCAACATTTGTGGTACTTATGGAAGCATGTGATGATTGAAGAGAATAGTAGCATCGGATCCTTTAGTTCCAAGACTAATTTGTTTCCCTTCCAATGTTCGAAGAGAACATCCACCAACAACTTGAGTTTGTTGCTTATGTTTCTTTCTACTTACTCCAGAGTCCTTATCACTAGTATTCTTAATCTTCACACTTTTGCTACCACTCTGTAGATGAATGTTGTTCTCTATCAAATCCATTCTCTCTTGGACGCAAATCAGTAACTTCAATTTCCATGGAACTTCTAATAGCTTTTTGATTTTGACTAAACACCTTCGATCCTTTATGCATTGTACTATCTATGTTATTCATCTCTAACTTACAATCATCTTCTTTAGACATATTTCTTTTGGAAAAACTTGATACCCTTATCCTTAGGTGCAACACCGTATCTGGGTCGACAAGCATGGTTTCCACTAAACAATTTTCTACATTCGCACTACTCCTCTAAAAAAATTAACTTTTCCAGTTAGAAAGCTACTCATAAAATGCAACTTTGGAGTTCTCCGATGCTTTAAATTTTTTACAAATAACCTCATGCAAATAACATCCACTATTTTTTGCCTAATTTACATCATCTCCCTGTTTGATTAGTGATATTTCTCAATCCAAGAGGATGTAATCCATAAACCTTCACATTGCTCAGATTAACATTATTTTGTTTGCTGACAAGCCCAAGGACTCTTTCCATTTTGAGAGCCTTTTCATTTCTCTGAATTAATTTCAGTTTTCTATTCTCTGAATTATTTCACTATCACTACCGTCTCCACATAGTATTTCATGAGGAACTACTTTTCCATATCCATCATTTAAAGGAATCGGCTCAGTATTTGTTCTGATGTTCAACATCTAACAATTATTTCTAAAAGAAAGAGCAAGATATCAATTCTGCTTGCAATATTTAAACAAGTGCAAAATATAAAGATTTTCTTGAGAAATGATCTAAAATTTCCTAGGGTGTTTGTTTTTATTCCTTGAGTTGAGCACTACTTAGATAATATCACCTAGATAGTTGTATTAGTAGAGCCAGCGCGCATAGACGTTTCACCAATTTGTCTCTTTCTCTTTCATCAGTTATAACCTTATGAATGCAATCGTCACACCACCATCATTGATATTTTTGAATGTCTACATGAGGAAGTTACTCCTCGGAGTTACTGCCTTATCCAAAAGGTGAACAAACAATCATATCCTTCTTTGTAATTTCAACAATATATCGATTATATCACAAATAAAGAGCAACAAATGTCTTGGATTATTTCCTTGTTTAATCCAATGGAGGAGTTAATTTCTCAAGTGGTCGCTGAACTACTAGTTATTATCTCAGAATTAATCGCTTGCTTTATTGGAAATAAAATCATTAAGAAAGATGACTACGTTGGATGTATTTGGTGGCAGGCACTGTCAATTTCTCACAACTTGAATTTTATTATATCAAAGTAAGGACGTGCTTTGGTCTTAGAATCTTGATCAGTCACTTGTTACTTGTTTCAACAACATTCGTTACTAGAACACTCACTTGTTTGCTATCTTGATTACTTTCTTTCTATCTTTATTACTTAGTTGCAGATCAAATGGACCACCTCTATTTATAGGAAGTGATGGAAGAATCTAGAGAGATACATACTACTTGCTCTCTTCTTGAATTTTCCTAAATATCTTTTTCTACAACTACTTTTTCTAGAATATTTATAGACTTTTTCTCTAGAATACTCATTCTAGATATCTTTCTTCAATTTTCTACAACTCCGAAATATTCTAGATTTTTCTTGACTTCTCTTAAATAAATAATTAAGTTTGTGATGAATTCTTAATACTCCCCCTCAACACCAACTTAATGTTCTCTTTGTTTCCGTTGTGAGCTATTCCTAAAACTCTGTAAACATCATGACATCCACGCCCTTTGAGAATCTTCATATTTGCCGAATTATTCTGATCCCTACTCCTTGAAGCTTATGCAAAGGTAGTACTCTCTTTAATATTGACCACCTCTGCTAATGTTGCATCAAAATATTTGGTATTTGAGCATTTCAATCATGTCATCCTTTTTAGTTAAGGTTGCGGAGATTCTTGGACTCTTTCTTGCATCTATTCTTGAGTTTCATGTACTCTAGTTTTCCATGGACTCTTATTTTCACATTTTGAAGATATCATATGTGTATGTGAATTATATTAATCACATACCTCTTGTTATAGTTCTACCTCACTTCCTTGTCCTTCTTCTTCAAGTTTATATTGTACCTTGTGCTCCAATTCTTTTTTAATCTGGCAGGGAAACTTCTTTGAACCACCATGTTGGTGCTTTATCAACTACCGCATAAGTTGTTACAGATGGCATAACATAGATTAACTTTCACTCTAACAACTTGAGATAGTTGCTTGTGAGAAACTATCTGAACATAGATTGCACTTGCAAAGAAGAGGAGGAGCTTATTACCAGTCACTATAACAAACAATAGGAGATGGCACTTGCAACTTTAAGTGAGAAACTACTCGATTATGAAAATGACTAGTGATGAGAAAAATTTCATCAGCATGAGCGAGTACAAAGGCGGTCAAGTAGTGGTGACCGCAAATAATTCAAAAAGGCCAATAACTTGTATAGGCCAGACAATGTTCGTGTCACATCAGGGCTTAGCACAAGTGGAACTTCAAAGTATCTACCATGTTCTAGGTATAAAAATAACCTGTTTTTGTGTCATAACACCTATTATATGTGTCAGGATTAATAGCTTTAGGAAACTATGTTGTGTTCAGATAGGATGACATAAAGGTATATCAAAGCTTAAAAGTAACAATCCCGCTAAAGAATAGTGAGAAACTATCGCTAACATAGATTACTTGTCACTCTAACAACTTGAGATAGTTTCTTGTTTTTAAATATTTGCTTGTGTTGAGTTCTCAATGCTATTGAGAGTGCTAGCAAAATCCACTGGTTAGTGCCTTGTGAATTATTAGCCTCCAATAGTAGCTTGTAGGATCTCCTTTTCTTTGAGTTTCAACCTTTCTTTATCCACCAGACTCTGGAACCACTTGTTGTATATTTTTGGTTGAAGGACACAATCGATTGCTCACAACTTATATTTTATTATTGTAAAGTAAGGATTCACTTCGGTCTTACAATTGTTAAACACAATATTTCTTGCATTCACACTTCTAGAATATTCCTAGCTATCTTTTTCTAGAACTACCTTTTCTATAATATTTTTAGACTTCTCTCTCTAGAATACTCATTCTAGAGATCTTCCCTCAATTCTCTACAACTCCGAAATATTTTACATTTTTCTGGACTCATCTTCAATAAATAATTAAGTTGATGATGAATTCTTACAGACTAGATAAAATATTAACTATTAGTGTAGTTGAGTGATCGTTTGAGAAATCAACCAACTAATAGAGGAAAGTAAATTGAACCTTTTCACAAAATCTTGTTATATTTTTATCTAGATATGAATAGTACTGTGGAAATAAAAGGGAACTTGCTCACGAGTATCATGAAGAGAGAACTAAAGTTATCTTCAATACACAAGCCTAAGTAAACTTCCAAATCTGTTGAATTTGAAAACAGAAAATGCAAATGCAAAAGGAGGGATATGCAATGATTAGTTAATGCACAATAATTACAAGATCACCGTAAGATAGTCAATACATACATACACATCTTGGAATTAATAGTATAAGTGAAACAGCAAATGTAGAGCTCACTCATGCATATAATTAAGTCATAAGATTAATTTTAAATGAATTACTTAAGTTAACAAAAGGAAAAGAAAGGAAAAAGGAAATACTAATTGACTGTACACAAGATAACAAAAGAGACTAACCATATCGAAAAATGATGGCAGTTCTCATTCTTTATCAATGACAATGGAAGATTAAGATCAATAAATATACAATTACCTTGAGCTCTGATCCTGAGTATTTTGAATCACTTGTCTCATGACAAGCTCCTTCAACTATGGTTGTCATCTTGTCCATCTATTTAAAATGACAACCTAAATTGAAATTTCAATAAGAAATTTGGAGATATTGCCACATGTATTTTCAAGATAAAAAATTAATTGGTATACCTACATGAATACATAATATTTGTATCGAAACTTGAACATATCATCAAAAATATAAATAAATTTAGTTTGTATGAACCTATAAATTTAAAGTTTTTTTATACAAAATCTAATATATTTTATGCAATAGCAATGACATGATTAAGACACACTAATATATGCACTCCATTTTAGTGAGTTAAGTTTGAAAGCCTTTAATGGAATAAAATTTAGAACCCTAATTCTCAAATTAGTTCTTATCATCAACCCAACATTAAATCAACAAATGTTACAATCAAATAAATGCTTGAACAAGCTCAATGAACCGACCATATAACATATAACAATTGATTTGAAGTTATTCAGGGATTTCTAAGTGAATTCAATTGAATTGGAAAGGTATAAAAGTTGAAGCTTAAAAACAATTCCAAAATTCATTTGAAATCATGATAATACAATCAAGCTTCCCAAATTCACATTAGATCTAAATAGAAGTCATTCAATACAATTTAAAAGCCAAATTATGATTTTTGACAGCACCGATGATTTTGAAACACCGGAAAGATAAACTTCATAGATAATAAAATCAAAGATTTAACCATAATCATAGTAAAACTATAAGTAAAACAAAACCCAAAAAAGTACACAAAAGAAAAGAAACAACAACTACAAAAAAAGAGAAACACAAAATTAATAAATGATATCACAAAAAGCGTTTCATTTCAAGAGAAGTCATAAATACAATCACTAGTAAAGAAACCAACAAAAATGAAAAGGAAATAAATTAAAACATCTAACTGGAAAAAAATCAGAAATAAACAGAAAATATATATCTTTCACCTGAATTGAAATCTCATATTAGATGAAGAACAAGCTCGATCCAAGATAAAAGAAACGTTGTTGATGACCCAGAGCATGAGGAAGCGCAGATGTTGATTCATCCAAGGCGGGAGAATTTCAGGTTATCAGATGAAAGTAAAGGGGAGCTAAGTGGAGTGGTGGATGAGGAAACCCTAATCTAAAGGGACATGTATATAGGGAGAAAGTTGAGGGTTTGTCGGGGCAAGGATGGCCTTTTACTTTGGTTTTTTTATTGGATTTGGGTTAAAGGCCCAAATTAGAGATGTACAGAATTCCTAATTTATTCAAAAGAAACTAATTTCACCCAAAAAAAAAAAGAGATCTCAGATTAGAACAACACCCATTTTTCAACAGAAAATGAAGAACTATAAACATCCAGATTAATTCGAACGAAATTTAAGGTTGGAACAAGGAGAAAACCCTAAGATTTATAGAGAGAGTGAGTGAAACACTCAGACAAATGATAGAGAAAGTATGACATGTGAGAAAAGATTTTTAAGACAACATTTTTCCTACAAAAAAGAGAGTCCTAAATGTGATTAAAAAGTTATTTTATGTATTAACTAAGTAATGTAATCATTTTTTATTATTATTTTTTGCAATAAAAAGGTAGATAATCATCAGTGAAAATGTGAAGAAAAATAACTATAAAAGCTGGTTTTCTTTAAAATTATGTAAAAATTTAAAAGTTTGTTAATTATAACCTAAATTAACTATTTTGTCGTAAAACTAGCACATGTTGTCTCGTCTCGAGCCTAAACACTGGGGGTGGCCAGCATTCAGAATTATTCTTTGGCCTGACTTACTACTATACTGAATATTATGACACTAGGCGAAAGTTTTTAAAAGACAAGCATGCAATAAGTTTAGAAAACAAACTCAAAAACTTTGCAGATGAAATAAAATCTTAATAATAAATATATTTGCAAACCAACTAAACTATGACTCAATTGACTCGTCTGTGAAGCCTTTGACATACTAAAGATAGGTTGTCGGGACAAGACCTCAGGCTACCTAAATACTCTACTAATAACATATGCTAACTATTAATACTCAAGATAAATTGGATCCATCTAAAGGCAAGGAGGTGTCACCAATGCTTGATGAAAGTGATCTTAATAAGACTATCCTGGATACCTCAATCTACATTATAAAATAATGCAACGCCGATTATGTAAGTACATGGAACGTACAGTATGTGACATGCCTAAATGAAATAACTAGTTAAATCTGAGCATACTGAGCTAAATGAAGAACCTTATAGACTGATACAAAAATCAACTAGATAATAAAGCATGCATGTGTACTTTAACAACAAATCTGACTCGCGGTTGCTGGGTGATTTTGGGACTCTCTGAAGTTTTTCATGTGTGATAGTATGGGTTGTAAAATCAAAGTTCGAGTTGTACCAATGATACCACGAGTCATACTCTAACTCGTAGTGCTTTGGACTGAAATTTTCAGATTGAAGTCTCTCTAGTAAAACAATCATAACTTTAATTTTTACTCAAAATTTGGATTCAAGAACAGTTGTGGCATTTGAAATAAGACTCAAAGCCATTTAATTTATGCATAATACATAAATGTTCTCTTTAACTTGGCCTCATTTTATGTTTATGTCCTCCAACATTGGATATTCACAAGTAGACACTTAAACTTGTATGAAGTAGAACAAGTAAACACATGAGTCCTACATGGTACAATATACGTAGGACAAAAAATGATATGAAGGATGTCATGTAGAACATGTGTGTCTATTTGTTCAACTTTATACAAGTTTAAGTGTCTACTAGTGCACACCCGAAGTTGACGGGCATAAATGTGATTTGAAGCCAAGTTAAAGGGCATTTTTATGTATCATTCCTTTAATTTCATAGGTGGAGGGACATAAAATCTTCATATTCAAATAAATATGATCATTTGAATTTTACTATTGCATTGTCATATGCAAAAGCTTAATCGGTAGAGAGTATTTTTGTAACACCCCAAATATTTCTAAGTTAAAACTCGAACCATTCTTTATTTATTTGAAGAGTCATATCGGGTGATTCTTAAATTTTTCATATGTGTAAAGGTAAATTCTTTAGTGTGGGAATGATTTTGGATATTAATTAAGGTAACTAGAATCTCCTAGAACAAAGTTGAGTTGAAAGTTTCCTTACCGATTAAGTTTTGATATAAGGTTCTCTTTGGGTCAACTTCAAACGATCATATCTCTTAGTATATACAGAGTTATGTGGCCCATAACCTATCCAATTAAAGGTATTTGAATCTTCTTTCCAACGCCACCAATTTTTCAACAATCCAAGGTTTGAGTAAAAGGTTATGACCATTTTTGTAACTTGATACCGTGCAGTAACGAATTAGGTGACGGGGAAACTTTAAAAAGGGTCATTTTTGTCTTTTTACCTCTAAGAAAACCCTAAACAAAATTCTTCACTAATTAAAGACCCAAAAATTAGATTTTCATCTTTTAATACATCATTCTCTTCTCTCTCAAACCCTAAGACAAAATCCTAAGGAAAAATCAAAGTAGAAGACTCCATTCAAGATTTATTCAATCTTTTTCAAGATTCTTCTTCAAGGTAAGTCTTTCTCCAAGAATTCCATTCTTTCCAACTCAATTCCTCCATAAAATTATGAATCACTAATGAAAATAATAATTCTTGGCCATAGAGATTTTAAGAAACTAATTCAACAATCTCAAGAAAGGTTTTCTTGATTGTTTTCCTTCAAGCTAGGGTTTCAAGGCTTCTATTCAAAGTTATTTTTTCAATATTCTTCAAGAACCTTGTTCTTTCAGGTAAGTAAGTCTATCATAGTGTTGGACTAGTTCGTCCTCACGCCCTACATCAACTTTCAAATCAATAAAAAGTGATCTAGGATTCTACCTCTAGATTTGAGTATTCTTGAGATGATGTGATTTTCAGTTCTTGAGTTCCTAATTCATTTTTTAAAATTTTATTCCTAATTATTGAATTGCTATATGTTATGCATTAAGATTCTTGAGTTGATTTGTTCATGTCTATATTTCAGCATGAACCTTATGAATTGAGTATTCTTGAGATGAGAAATATTATTGAGTTTTGAGTTCTTGAGTCCTTGAGTTGTTGAGACTTGAGTTCTGAGTACTAAGTTTCTTAATTACTATTAAGGTCTCTGAGTTGAGTCGTTCATGTCCATAATTCCACATGAACAGTATGATTTGAGTTATAAATTTTGAAAAGCTTTTCAAAGCCAACACTTGAGTTCTTAAACTGAGTTTTGAGAAAGTAAAGATGAGTTTTGAGAAAAGTGTTTCTAAAACATGATTAGTATGACAATCGAGTATGCCATCAATGTATGAGCAGTATGGTATCTAGCTATTGTCACGACACAGGGGTACACCCTAGATGTAACACGGTGTACTTGATCCCGAAGGGGTCTCATACAAGCCCTTAGCATATTATCACATAAGATAAAAAAAATGATGTGGAAACTTTAAAACTTTATCCATATAATCGAAATATTTCAGAACAGCAAGTGGAAGTCTAACTTGTTTGAATTAGCCATCTAATACAATCTTTGAATCAAAAATAGGGTCACTACCCTTTCAACATAATCCGAACATAAAATGACTAGAAAGAAACTACTAATGACTCATACGTCCTCGAATCTTGAGGACTCACCACAAGCTAGGAGAATAGTTGATCCAAGCTTGAACTAATAGATTATAGCCTTAAGAACCGGAACCTACACTTTGTGAAAATTGTAGAAAATATGGGTTAGTACAAAAATTGTACTAAGTATGATAGTCATGCACAAAATCATACTAAAAAGGACATTTTGGTTGAAAAGCATGCATTCACCAAGTTTGAGAATCATCATGCACTTTAGTATAAAAAGCATAAGTCACAACCATACTCCACATATAGATCATCATAGTATAATAGAACCATCTCATAAGTAACCCTAAGTTATACTTGTGCAATGCATAGATAAAGATCCCCTAATCCCATCTATACTAAGTACTACTTTTAGGCCACCATAATCATACTTACCATTCTTTGATATCATCGTTAGTTAATAAAGCAACTCTTAGCAACAATCCAAGTTAAGCATTCATCTTTACATTTAGTCTTCATATCAACATACTCAATAACATCATCATAAGCATATTTCATAAATCATTATAACATGAAAGGAACACACCATAACTACTCTCAAAGCCTACTTGTGCAATGCATGGATTAAGTCACATACCCTCACCCACACTAGGTAGTACTTCTTTAGTAGCCATAGCTTATCCTAGACTTGACCTTGTGGGAATTAGCCTTAACTGACATAGACCATGTGAGCTTACATGGAATCCGGTGTCATGCCCCACACCGAAAAGAGGTGTCCTACTTGCCTAAGGTAGAACTAAAATGTATTAGCTTTTAGGTGGATCCAATAGCTAAATAACCTACGGGGGAACGTAGTTATGGGATTTCTTAACGGGGAACTTCCATCTCATGAGATTTCTTTTAGAAACCCAGCCTTACTTAACGGGAGAGCCTCTATCTCATATTCAATATCCACTCTGTGCTAAGCATAATTCCCATGGAGTATTTATTGAATCCTAACTTGTTTTATTAGTATAGCTCATTAGATCATGTGTGAGAATAAACTTTCACCGTCCATGTCTTCATGTTAGATTCAATTAGGTGAGAACTGACTTTCAACCTAGAATCTTCATTCTGTGAGAAAAACTTTCACATCATGTTCATTATGTGTTCATGAGAATAGCCTTTCAATCAACACAATAATATCATCATAATCATGGTCATGGATACTTCATGCATAGTCATATGTAAGTGTGTGTGAGAGTATAGACTTTCAACAACACCACAATTACATCAAAGTCATGATCACTTTACTTTCTAAAAATATGTTCTTAAAGCATGAATGCAACTCTCATAAAGCATGTATAATATCATATATTGCCCCTTTAAGGACCAAAGACCATATTCAATCAACATATCTAGAATTCTTTATATTAGACATGGATATAATCATAGTTCAAGTAATCAAGTCATTAAATGCATGATCTCAAATACTCATAATATAGGTCATGTTGGTAAAGTTTTTCCACAATAATACCATATACAATTCAACCTACATGATAGCTTCACTCTTAAAGCCTTAACATTCTTGGTTCATTCATATTAGCTTTTACCCTCATAACCCTAGAAATCACAATCATACTCTAAACCTTACTCTCAAGCAATACCTCACATGGTCATCATGTATGCCTAATTCCCAAGATAATCTAACCATATAATTCATTCTTAACCAATTATAGTAATATATCATCATGCAAACTCAATCTCAACTCTACTTAGTCATGATTCGTCCTATAAGCCCTAATCTAATCAATTCATGTCTACAAGCTTTAATTTTAAGTAATTCATATTTAGTTACTCTAATGTCAAGTAATTCATAAAATAATTCATCAATCTTAGAAGATCACATCTAAGCCCTCAATTGCCTCTTTCATGGCATAAACCAAACTATATCAATTTCACCCTAAAACATTAGGTTAATCAAGAATACATGTATAATCATACAAAAAATATCATGTAATTACACCATAAACAATCATTATCCACTCAATTGGATCAACATATAACAATACCCACACTTTAAGATCCAAATTGGCAAAAATAGGAAAATTCATGGATTCTTGAGGAATTCAACTTAAAATCAAATAAAATCATCAATATATCCATAAACAAACATAATTCAATCATTTAAAATGAATTTGAAAGGAATCCATGAGATTAAAGTCAAACCCATAGATGAAGAGCTACAATACCTTATTGAAGATTTACCATGAATTTAAGGAGAAATATCTTGATTCTTCAATCCCTATTTTCCACTTTCTTCTTCTTCTTCTTTGGAGTTCTAGAGAGAGAAATTTTGAAGAAGATGAACTCTTTTGGTTTTGATTTTGGGTTTTGGGAATTAATGGAGTAAAATGGGTTGGTTAATTACAAAGGGCTTATATAGGTGTATTAAAACAATATAAATCAACCCCATTTAATAACAACCTAATTAGAAATTTACCAAAAGACCCCTAACTAGGCAGCCCCTCCCAGGTACCACGACAAGGCACCATGACCCGTCAAGGTCACCACGGCTCGTGGTGATGCCCGTGGTCCCTTGATGAGTTTCCCTCCTAATCTTGGAAATCCCCCAAGTGGTGAAGGCAACCCCATGAGCCTTCGCACGGTCCATGGTTTTCACCACGAGCCGTGAAGTGGCTCGTGATGGGGAGCCTTTCTTGGGCAGCTTTCGAAGCTTACTGTCTCACCCACCGCGAGTGGCCACCACGGGTCGTGAAGGACCTCGTGGTCAAGGTGAGCAGTGGCTAAGCATGTTTTGTCAGCCTTGTACCCCTTGCCATGACCCTTGCCCTTAATCCTTGACGTTAACCCTAATGTTTTGGCTCTAGTTTACCCTACTAATTTCCGAGGGTTACAAATATACCATCAATGTTTTTGCAGTATGACTTCCCGAATCATCAATGATCATATTAAAATATGATTTTGAGAAAGAATTTTCAAGTATGAATTGAGTAAGAGTATAAGAGGACTATGTATTCACAAAGGTATCAATTTTTACATTGATAAAAGAGAAACTGAGATTTGTAAATGAGTTATGAGTTCAAAAGATATTTCAAGAGCATATACCTCTTTTAAGAGGGTAGTTTAGGCAATTATCTCAAAGCAAAGGAAGAATTATGTTTTTAAACATATGATCATGAGTATATATTATTGGAAGTAGTATTGAGCATCGATATGGGGACTAGTTCAAAAAACTCAAAGTCCTCATAAACCATGTATGCTAACATGGGTAAAGGTTCATACTTTTTAGATGAATCCTTATTGCTTTTTAAGCATAGTTTAGTGGATCCACTTAGTTGAGGTGTCCTATATCCCGGCAAGGTAAAGGACAGTTCTGGCAGCATGGGCGATATCTTGTATCATCATGTAACTCATACTGATGGTTGTTGGTTAGAGAATCTCCCAATAGAGCTAAAGTGTATTTTTATATATCACTTATTATGTTGAGTTCAGATATGAGAAAGTATTTTGTAAAGCTTTAAGTGATTTAAATTATTTATTTCTTTACATTTAACTTGAGTACATTGTTATCTATTGCAGTCCTTTCATTCAGTTATTTGTTATTCAGCTATATTACATACTCATACATTCAATATACTGATTTCATTCGACCTACATCTTTTAATGATGTAGATACAGGTTCTTAGGATCGTCAACAGAAGTTTGTTGAGATCACTTCATCCGCTCATCAGCTTTCGAGTGAGGTCTCCTTGCTTCCTGAGGACTCCAGTTTTATGAGTTGTTAGTATTAGTAACATTTTGAGTAGTCGTAGGTCTTGTCCCAATACTCATATTTATACAGTAGAGGCTTCATAGATAGACAATTTTGGAGAGTCTTTCAGTTTCAGAGGTTTTCTTTAAAACTTATATTTAATACTCAGTATATTCAGAGAGTTTTGAGATTTAATGCACTCTTGATATAGCATTTCTTTCAGTTTGATGTTTATGTAAGCTCGAGTTAGTCTTCCGCTTGTAGTCAACCAGGATGGGGATTTGCCTAGAGACCAGCGATGGTTCCCGAATGCCGGCCACGTCCAGGGTGTAGACTCGGTTCGTGAAAATTTGAGCTCAACTTTGTGCTAGATGTTCCTTATGACCTTTATATGCGTCTAAAGTTTTGTTCCTAAAATACAACAAACAGGAAAGGAAAATAGCCGGAAAACAATAGTATTTCTATTTGAATTTGTGCTAGTGTTACAATTTTTATGAAGCCTTTTAGAAAAGAGATGTAATCCCCTGATTCTTCACTTTAAAATTGTTCTTGACTCGATGAAATACTTGTGGCTCAATACTTAGAGCGAAGACTTTTTTATATTCGGAAGACTTGCAGATCACCGCTGAAGAGCAAGGATTCTCTATGTTTTTCTGTGTGTCCTTCTGGTCTTATATGAAGACCCCTTTATATAGGCATGATCTAGTGTTTTTGGGTTATTTTGGTCCAACTAATTTAGAGGACCTTGGGCTTGAAGAATCTGAGTTGGGCTCGTCTTGTAAACTTAATGGAGTGACCCAAATTATTCGAGTCATATCATTTTGACTTAAAATATTGATCCCACTTTATTAACCAATAATTTGACTTGGTCAACGTATCAAGAATTTATGATTTAATTCAAATGTAATATGAATTTATCAATAAAACTTCGTTGTCTACAACCTTAATTCACATCGAATACACTTCTCAAAATTGGGAATTAATCTTTAACTTAAAAATATTCGAAATATTACACATGCATGTCTTGATAAAAGATATGTATCATAGAAAATATTATATGCTGAGAATAATAAAGGAAAAGATGCTCTTCATTCAATTAGATTTTGCTTACCAAGTAATTCAGAAGCCTTTCTTAAAAATCTAATAAATTCCCAATTTACTACCATAACTAATCAGTTCAACAAAATATTTAATAAAAACTTGTGATACAGTTTAAAGTATTTTCCACAGAGACATGATATCCATAAGGCATACATAAAGAGATGTATCAAACCAATATTTTATTGAAGGAAATTGGACCCGGATCAACTAAAGAGATATAGGAAGAGAAATGATAAAGTCTACTTTTTGTAATAAGGAAACCACAACCATACCCTAAGTGACATGTTGCTCTTTTATCATTATTATCTACAAAATATTTACTTCAAATAGTAAGAGTAGAACAGTAGAATGTTCTATCATACAAACATACTTAAACAAATATATTAAAATCAATGAAAACCCTTTTAGTGGCGATATTTTGAAAATCTGTGGCGACTAATTTTGTCGCCGCTAAAGGCCCAGTCCTACTATCCCACATATAGGTGGAGGGATTAGTCTCATGTGGCTTTCCATGTCACTAAAAATTTGGGTTGTCAACTCTTGAGGGTATTTGTGGTCTCTTGGGATAACAGTGAGGGCATCTTTTATCCCAAAATTTAATGGAGGGTATAAGTGGTCTATTTCAGATAGTTCACGGACAATTTTAACCCTTTTCCGTACATTTTATTAATGAAATTCATCTAAAACGTAAAACATTGATAATATCTGATTCAAATGGCTAAATTAGGTAAATGATAAAAAAGGTCATTTATTTTTGTTTTGACTTCTAGAAGTCATCCAAAAGGATATTAATAGGAAGTAGCATTTAATTTTTTTTCCTTAAATATTTTTCAAGAAGTCATCCAAAAGGATAATAACGGAAAGTAGCATTTAATTTTTTTTCCTTAAATATTTTTCAAGAAGTCATCAACTTTATCTAGTCAATGTCTATAGTCATTTTGGCTTGAAATAAAATTTCAAAATCTTGGAGTCCACTATATATGAAAGTCCAAACGACCATAACCCTCAAAACTAGCAAACCATTTTGTTCAAAGGAAATGACAGTTATGGATGTCAAAAGTTCATTTTGCAAAGAAAGTAGAATCTCTCATCATGTCATGAGAATTATGGATCTTCCATGGGTGATCATGATCTAAATTCTTTCAAGATTACCAATCAAGCCTATTTTTTTATGTATATTTGTTTGTAAACTCTAGTATATCCTTTTAACTTCCTACCCTTTATTTTTTAACATGTATCAAACAAGATCCCTTAATTTCCCTAGCATTTTGCTTTTGGATGGTCAGTGCAATCCATTGCTTCTATAACTCAAAGTAGAGTACGATTATTATGTTCACCGATGTAACAGACCCATTCAGGTGACCCCTCAGTTTCCCTTCCATCCATGGAGTGTGATTTTAGTTAGTTCTTGTAATGGATTTATTTGTTGGTGAGTGGTTTGACGCACATTGAGAATCATTCAGTTTACATTAACAATGTGTTGTTAGACCCTTCTTTTTGTCTCTACTCTTTTTGGTGAATCTAATGTCGCTAAGAGAGTCAATTGAAATTGTGTCGTCTCCTTATCCCATAGAGTCACTCATGTTGATATAGTAGAGCTTCATATGTTAGACTTTGATGTTATTCTTGGTATGGATTGGCTTCATTCCAGTTAAGCTTTTATTGATTGTAGAACCAGAGTTGTTAAGTTCCAGTTTCCAAATGAGCCCATCCTAGAGTGGAAAGGGGGAATTTCTATGCCTAAGGTTCAGTTTGTTTCTTGCCTTAAAGCTAGAAAAATGATCTTTAGGGTTGCATATATCTTCTTGTTCGGGTTAGCGATGCGGATTCCAAAACCCCTATCTTGAGTTGGTCCCTGTTGTAAATGAATTTTTGGAATTGTTTCCCGGTGATCTACCCAGTGTTCCTTCTGAAAGGGAAATAGACTTCAGTATTGACATTTTCCTAGGTACGCAACATATCTCTATTCCTCCTTATGGCATGGCACTGACAAAACTTAAGGAATTGAAAGAGCAATTGAAAGATTTGTTGGATAAGGGTTTCATCCGACCGAGTATTTGTCCATGGTGTGGTCCCATATTGTTTGCTCGTAAGAAGGATGGTTCTCTTTGTATGTGTATCGACCACCGACAGTTACACAAAGTCACTATTAGGAAGAAGTACCCTATTCTGATGATTGATGATTTATTCTATCAACTCCAAGAATCAAGCTACTTCTCTAAGATTGAGCTCTGGTTGGGTTATCACCAGTGAAGGGTGTAGGAGGATGACATCCTGAAGACGGTGTTTCGGACTTAATATTGTCATTACAAGTTCTTAGTAATGTCGATTGGATTGAATAACACTCCAGCCGTATTTATGGACTTATTGAATAGGGTATTTTTAAAAATACCTTGATATATTTGTGATCTTATTTATTGATGACATTTTGATTTACCTAGGAAGTGAGGATGAGCATGCCGATCATTTGAAGACTCTTCAAGGAACGACAACTCTTTTCAAATATTAGTAAATGCAAGTTTGGTTAAGATCTGTGGCTTTTGTTTGTAGCATTGTCTCCAGCAAGGTTATTGAGGTAGATCCTAAGAAGATGGATGTGGTTAAGTATTGGCCTAGACCTCTATCCCCTTCGAATATTCAAATTTTCTTGGGTTTGGCGGGTTACTTTAGAAGGTTTGTGGAAGGGTTTTCTTTTATTGCCTCTCCATTTAAGGTATTAACCCAAAAGAAAGTCAAAGTTTTTATGGTCAAAAGCTTGTGAAAAGAGTTTTCCGGAATTGAATAATAGACTTACCTCTTCTCCGGTGTTGACACTACCAGAAGCATCCGATGGGTTTGTTGTTTATTCTGATATTTCAAGAATTGGGTTAGGATGTGTTCTTAGGCAAAATGAGAAATTCATTGCTTATGGTTCAAGACAACTAGAGATTCATGAAAACAACTATCCTTCCAATGATTTGGAGCTAGTGGAAGTTATTTTTGCCTTAAATATTTGGAGACATAATTTGTATGGTGTTCATGTTGATGTATTTACCAACCATAAGAGTTTGCAATATGTGTTCAAGCAAAATAATCTAATTCTTCGCCAACTTATATGGCTAGAACTTTTGAAGGATTACGACATGAGTTTTCTCTATCACCCTGGTAAGGTGAATGTGGTGGCGGATGCTCTTAGTCGAATATTCATAGGTAGTGTTGCTCATGTTGAGGAAGATAAGATAGAGTTGGTTTTTTATGTTCATAGATTTCTGATTGGGTGTTCGGTTGGTTGATTCTAATTAGGGTGGTGTTGTTGTCCATAATAATTCAGAATAGTCATTTGTGTCGGATGTGAAAGCTAAGCAAGGTCTTGATTAAATTTTGGTTGAATAAGAGGAAGGGCTACTTTAAAAAATCATTGAGGCTTTCTCCCAGGGGGAGATGGTGTGCTTACATATCAAGGTTGTTTGTGTGTTTCCAATGTTGATGACTTGAGGGAGCAAATCTTATCGGAATCCCATAGTTCTTGATATTCCATTCACCAGGAGCCACCAAAATGTACCATGACTTGCGAGAGGTTTATTGGTGGAATGGGATGAAGAAGGATATTGCGGAATTTGTGGCTAAGTGTCCTAATTGTCAACAAGTGAAGGTTCAGCATCAAAATTCAGGAGGTTTGTCCCAAGATATTAGTATTCCTACTTGGAAGTAGGAAGTTTTGAATATTTATTTTATTGTTGGTTTACCGCGCACCCGCGATAACATGACTTGAGGTGGGTAATTGTAGACTGTGTGACGAAGTAAGCTCATTTCATTCCCATCAAAGTTTCTTATTTGAAAGAAGACTATGCTAAGTTGTACCTAAGGAAGATGGTTAGGTTTCATGGAGTGTCTATCCATTATCTCCGATAGTGGTACCCAATTCACTACCCTATTTTAGAAGTATTTCCAAAAGGGCCTTGGTACTCATGCTAAGCTTAGTACGTCCTTCCATCCTCAAACCAATGGTCAAGCGGAGTGTACTATCCAAATTTCTGAAGAGATGTTGAGATTTAATGTGATTGACTTTAAGGGTGATTGGTATGATCATTAGCCTTTGATCGATTTTGTATATAATTATATCTATCATTCAAGCATTGGTATGGCTCCATTTGAGGCTCTTTATGGTAGGAGGTTTAGATCTCATATAGGTTGGTTTGATGTTGCTGAGGTTGCTTCGATAGGTACTAAATTGGTACATGAGGCTATGGAGAAAGTTCGGCTTATTATAGAGAGATTAAAAATGACTCAAAGCCGACAAAAGTCATATGCCGATGTTAAAAGAAGAGATCTTGAATTTGATGTGTTAGTTGGGTCTATCTGAAAATATCACCCATGAAGGGTGTAATGAGATTTGGGAAGAAAGGGAAGCTTAGTCCCCGTTATGTGGGCCCATATCAGATTTGAGGCGTATTGGTAAAGTTGCTTATGAACTGGATTTGCCTAATGACTTAGCATCGGTGCGTTCGATTTTCCATGTCTCCTTATTGAAGAAGTGTGTTGGTGATCGGACATCCATTGTACCATTGGGGAGTCGTGGTATAAAGGAAAGTCTTTCTTATGAAGAGATTCCGGTTGAGATATTCGACCAACAAGTCAAGAAGTTGAGAAATAAAGAAAGTTGCATCTGTGAAAGTGTTGTGGAGGAATCAAAGGGTTGAGGGTGCTACTTGGGAGGCCGAGGCAGACATGATTTCTCGTTATTCCTATCTCTTTCCCTTTGATCCTACTCTAGCTAGAGGTATTTAGTTCCTCATGGTTCATCCTTTATGGTGTCATATGTCTTAATTGTTCTCGTGTTCCTTCATGCATGTATACTCATGAAAACTTAATTATTATTATTTTGACAAAAATGAGTTAACTTGACTGATTTCTCCATGATTATGTGAATTTGAGTATGATTTGCATGTATGCCTTATGATATGATATTTTGATTATGTTTGATCTCAGAATTGTTGTTCTTCCTTGATATTGTGTGTTTTGAATTAGTTTCATTTTCCCCCGCCCTCCTTATGATTTCTTCAGTTCCATTCTAGGACGAATGTTCCTGAGGAGAGTTATTGTAACACCTCAAATTTCGAAAAGAAGGATAAAAAAAATTGGGTTGCAAGATGTGTCTAAGGTTCCCATCTACGGGCCATAAATGGCAACCATAGGTAGGGACAAAAAAGTGAAACCAAGTCTTAGTACCCTTTTTACGGTTCACCAAGACAGTCTGTCATTCCTTATACGAGTCGTAGATAGGCCTCGTAGGCGAGTCACAAACTTAGTAAGATTTTAAGGGTCAAAGTGGGGTACTGTTGGTTTCTACAAACCGTAGGAAGACCTACAACTATAGAAACATTTTGTCAGAAAGATGGTGAAATTATGGTCCCAATATTTGGTCTATGGTTGACCAATATGGACAGTAGAAAGTCCTACGGTCCGTAGGTATGAACCATACGTTGAAGTCCGTAGTTATTTAAAGGGGCTTTTGAGTCATTGTTTTGCCTTCTACCCTAAGCCCTATATAAAGATTTTAAGCCCCAAATCACCCACTTTAAAATCATTCTCCTAAATTCCCTAAAACTCACCAAAGTC
This sequence comes from Solanum piurae, assembly GCA_029582685.1. Lineage (NCBI taxonomy): Eukaryota > Viridiplantae > Streptophyta > Magnoliopsida > Solanales > Solanaceae > Solanum > Solanum piurae. Next base: position 40,322 of record JAJOOO010012928.1, read on the forward strand.
ATCCTCTCAAATTCTCTCAAGGCTAAGGAAGAATAAGAAGAGCTAGGGTTCCATCCAAGTTTTAAATTCACCATTCTTCTTGAGCAACCTTTAGTCCCAAACTTTGTGCCCCTGTAGGATTGTCTTAAATGACCTAGCTAGTGGACCCACTTTAGCAAAACATGATATGTACAGATTTTACCTTGGCAAGTGGTTTCCCCTTCATTTGGGATATACCGGATTCCATGATATAGCTCTCATGGTCTTATTGTCGGTTAAAGCTAAAATTATCACAAAAATGACTATGTTTTCTTCCAAGATTTTCTTATGTCCTTTACTACAAATGCATTGACTATATATCCTATAATTTCAATATTATATTTCCTTGTGTTAAAATGTCCAATTATTAATCATGTCTACATGTTTTAAACCATTTATACTATCACATTCGCGGTTAGTCATATTGCCCCATACTTAGTACATTCAATGTATTAATGTATACTTGTGCCTACATTATCTCATGAATGTAGTGTTCAACATTCCTACATCGTACACTCGTGACTAGATATCACATGGGTTCTTTAGTTGATTTGTGAGTTCTAATGATTCGAGGACCGAGACACTGTATAGCTCTGTATTTTCATTTCAAACATTATAAGTGATTTATGGGTTAGTCTCAATCTCTTTTCTTATGATGTACTGGATGGATTTGAGACTTATTTTAGACTTTTGCTTTGTCAAACTTTTGATATATTAAATTCTTTCTTTCAATTCTTTACTTCTATTATCTTGTATGATGTATTGTAGGTGGATTGTGTAGGGCCTCTTGGGATCTTATACGTCATGTTACACTTATGGTGTACCCTGGGGTCATGAAAAATCACCTCTTGTAATGACAATGTCATCACAATATACAACAAGACGGATAGTGCTAGTTCTTGATTGCTGATAGAAAATTGAGTGATCACATTTTCTCATTTTAAACCCAAATTCACTACCTCACTGAACTTGCCAAACCAAGCCTGAGGACTCTACTTCAAGCAATGCAAGGGCTTCTTCAAATGACGGGCTTTCCCATACTCCTTTTGATAAAGAAAACCAGGTGGTTGCTCCATATATACTTCCTTTCGAAGATCAACATGAAGGAAAGTATTCTTGATATCCAATTGATGTAAAGGCCAACTCTTTGAAGCAGCTAGAGAAATGAATATGCAAACTGGAAAGAGTATAAAAATAGGAGAAAGGTTCTGTCAATATGTGTATGAGCATACCCTTTAGCCACAAGCCTGGCCTTAAGTCTTGTCATAGAACCATCTGGATTAACTTTAACCATGAACACCCACTTACATCCCACTAGTTTTTTTTTCTGTTGGGTGAATCCACCAAATCCCATATGTAGTTTTCCTCTAAAGCATGTATTTCCTCAAGCATCGCACTAGACCTCCATTATGATTCCAGGCCTCCCTCACTATCAGGGTCGTCTTAACCACCAAGCCACTAAATCCATCGCTTGGGGCCCCATATATTTTTAGGGCCCCATTTTATAAAAAAGTACTTATACATATTTTTTTTAAAAGAGTTATATTAATTTTTTGAAGATAAAAAATGTGTAAGAGGTTTTATAGTTTTTCTTGAAAAATTGTTATTGTTGATATTTTTAAGTATATGTAAATTGTTTTAGTTATTATTAAAATTTATTCAATTTTAATATGTCAACTAGAAAACATGATTCCGATTTTGCAAAAAGAGAGAAAATGTGAAGAATAAAATAAATCTTAAAAAAGAGCCCTTGATAGATTTTTAACAAATAATAAATATTTCTAATCAAAAAATATTGGAGGATGTTCTTCAAATGAACAAGTCACAAATAGAATTGATTTAGATGATAATATTATCCAATAATAAAATCTAGAAGAAGTTGGTGAAAATGTGACATTGTTCCCGATATCAAGAACTCCTAAATAATTTAAATAGTTGCATCCCTAAAAATATATATGATCCAAGTCAATGGAATAATGTAGATAAAAATTTGAGAGATCTATTAGAAGAAAAGTGACCATTTAGAATGACTGATATAAATTTTCCACAAGATAAATACGTACGATATTTTTCTACAACACACTATATTCAAAAATTGGTAAACAGAGAAAAACATAAAAGAAAATGATTAATCTACTCTAAATATTTGGATAATTTTTTTGTTTTTGTTGTAAATTATTTAGCACAACTTCTATTATTTGTAATAGTAATATTAATAATATGACCATGTGTATTGATTTAGAAATGAGATTGCATTAAAAACAATTGATAAAGTTGTGTAGGAACAAAATGATAGAGATAAAGTGCAATGGAATAATGTATTGTCAAAAATTATTGACGTGATCAAAACTCTTTGGAAAATAATTTAGCATTTAGGGGAACAAATGGAAAGATCTATCAAGAAAGTAACGGTAATTTTTAATGCCTAATTGAAATGATTAATAAATTTGATCCAGTTATGCAAGAACATATCTGAAGAATAAGCATGACAAAATTCATAGTCATTACCCTGGACATAATATACAAAGTGAATTATTAAACTTATTGGGAAGTGAAGTCAAGAATAAAATTATTAAAGAGATTAAAGAAACAAAATACTTCTCAAAATATTATTAAAGAGATTAAAGAAACAAAATACTTCTCAAAATATTAGGGCCTCTCTTTAAAGTTTGGCTTTAGGCCCCCGATCTTGTTGAGTCGACCCTGCTCACTATTTAGGTACAGAGAAAGAATCTATAGAAACAATCAAGGATCTAAATATTGAGGATAAACGGTCATAGAAAACAAACTTAGCAATAGAATATGTAGATTTACAATCTGTGCACCATTGGGAAGAGCAATAGGTAGATCATGATCTGATGATGAAGTAACTGGTGATGGACATGTATCATCAGTCTCTCATCTCCTCGAGTAAACATGAATTTAAGTCAACAATCTTTATTAGCTTCATTAAGAGCACATTCATACATTAGTCAATAAGACATTAGAGAACTCACTATAGCCCCCTCAAAGCCTACTCATGCAAGGCATGAATGGCATCCCATACTACCACCCACACTTCGTAGAACTTCTCAAGTAACCATAGTGCACATCTCACATGATGGGAATAAGTGTTTCACCAACATAGACCATATGAGCTTAATATGGAATCCAGTGTCTTGACCCACACCATAAAGAGTTGGACTACTTGCATAAGGTAGGACCAGTAATATTTTAGCTTAGGTGGATCCACTAGCTATACCTATGTAGGCACATAGTTATGGGACAAGAAAGATGTTCATTGAAACCTGGCCTAACATTGGGAGAGCTTCCATCTTACCATATCCACTCGGTACTTAGCCTCCATTCTCATAGAGTATTTTATTAACATTAACATTATTGTACTTGAGAGGGCTACCAACATTAGGTCTACCGACTCTAAATACATTAAACATGAAAGGGCCACCACCATTAGGTCTAAGGTACATTATCAAGATAGCTTATTGAATCCTAAAGAATGGCCACCACCATTAGGTCTACCGATTCAAGGTTCATCATTTAAGACATGAAAGGGCTACCACCATTAGGTCTACCGGTTCAAGACCTATACTAGAATACTTCATGATTCATTTATGAAAGGGTTACCAACATTAGGTCTACCGATTCCATGTTCATTAAGTCAATATACATTCATTATACAAGAAAAGGATGCCTAAGCATACCAATTCAAGATACCACAGTCACTTTACTTTAACTTATACAAGAAGAGGATGCATAAGCCTACCAATTCAAGATACAACATTACATTGAAGAAACCTTTCACATTCCATCATCATCATTCATGAGTGTCAAATTGAGAAATAGTCTTCCAATAATAACACAATTACATTCTAAACATGAAAATAATACTTTCATTGAGATCATACACATATACTTCATCATAATCATACATAAATCCTTAATGAAATTTCCCTCCAAGGCTATGAATCAATCTCAACCCAAACATCTAGAATACTACATTAGATAAGGGATTTAACATGATTCATTAACTAATTCAATATAAATATACACAATTCAACATATATTCATGATCAATCAACCCAAATCACAAACTTCCAATTTAGTATTTTGGGGGAAACATGGGTTCATAGATAAATTCCATTTTAATTCATCATTAATTCATCAATTCCATCATAAATCATCATATATAAACCTTTGAAAACTTTTTGGAATTGAACCCATGCATAGATTGAAAATCCTAGCTTTTTGGGGGAATTTGGAAACTTGAAATCATCTTTTGATAGGGCTCCTTTAATGAAACTTAATCAAGGATGAAAACTACCATACCTTTAGGGAAGAAACTCCACGAAAATTGAGTGAGGAAGTTGAGAACTTGAGCTTGAAATCTTGAATCCTTCTTCTCCAATGGTGGTTTCTAGAGAGAGAATATTTGAGGAGAGGTGGTTTCTAATTTAAGTGTTTCGGAATACTGAATTGAAAAAGGTATTTTAATAATTTTAAAACCCTTAAAATACTTTAATTAACAAATAATAACTTTCCCCTAACTTAACTAACCTTAAAAGGAATTTACCATAACACCCCTACACTTGGCGGAAACTTGACGGAAAATAGTGGTGACCTATGCCCCATGACCTGCGGACCGTAGGTGGGCTCACGCCCCATCCTGCAGGTCTATGGTTTGGGGCTGAGGGTCAGCATTTGGTACCTTGACCCACGGAAGCCATCCAAGGGGTGTGGATGGACCTACGGGGCATAGGTCCCATGCGTAGCTCCCAAAATTTTGACTGCTTTTGGCTAGTTGGGGCGGCCTTGGGGTTAGGCTTTAGGGTCCTCCTCAAGGAACCTTGGTTGGTCCTTGGGGGGTCGTACCTTGACGTTTAACCCCTAAACCCCTCAATCTAAACTTGGTAAGACATTCTACAACTTCAAACCCTATATCAAACTCAATCACACACTCGTTAGCCTCTAGTTTCACTTACTAGTTTTTCCGGGTCGTTACATTATCTCCCCCTTAGGAACATTCATTCTCGAATGACACTTTAAGGAATAAAGACTCAAGACTAGCAGCCCATCATGCATGCAACATCATAAACAATGCACAAAACTAGGAGGAAACACCAACTCCATCTCAAACATACTCAATGCAACACAAGAAAGTAGGAAACTACATCTACAAACTCATTATGCATGAAAACTTCAACATTTCTCATTTCATTGGAGGAATTACCTTTTCCAACTCAAAGCATGCTCATCATAACATCATTAAGCACATCATGCAATTTCTTGTAAAAGCACATTTAGGCATGTTCAACAATTCACCTCATGAAGCATATAGACAACTCATACTAAATGCACATCAACATGAGGAACATAACTCATAAAAAACTCATTTTCTCATTTAAACATAAATTCATCAAGAACATGCATATCATAAGGAGACCATGGAAACACATAATCACACATGACTCAAAAACATGAAACAAGCCAAAAAGGAACTGTTGGTCTCAATCTTGAATAGGAATAGAAGGAAAGAGATAAAGATATTGAAACCCTCAACAACCTTACTATTCAGCATACCATCTCCCCCTTAGGAGTAAACCCATACTAAGGGTAACATGAAAATAACATAGGGACCTTAACAAGACATTCACAACTATAATAAACCATCACTTACCGGTGCCTTCATCCGAAAGAGCTCCTTTGTCTTCTCTAGCCCGAAGTGCATTGAAACGATTAGTCGTTGGAGCATTGAGATACGGGCTATTAAGAGAAGCTTGTTTGGCCTCCCTTCCTTTGGCCGTAAGAGTAGGACAATATTTCACTTGATGATCCACCTTTCCACAACCATAGCACCCATTAGTACCGGCTAGGCACTTCCCATAATGTTTCTTTCCACAATTGGTGCAAGTAGGTTTAGAAAATGGATACCCATTTCCTTTCTCTTGGTTAACCCTAGGAGTGCTTGAAGAATCTTGGTTAAAATCTCTCTTTTTGAACCTTGGTTGACCTTGCTCATCGGACCTAGACCTCTTCATCTCCTTATTCTTTCTCTTAAGTTTGGACTCCTCAATAGATTGAGCATATACCATAAGCCTAGAGATATTCATGTCATCATGGAGCATCGTCGTACGACATTCTTCCTCAACTAGGTCGGACACACCCGTCACAAATCTACTCATCTCATTCCTTAGGTTAGACACCAAAGATGGAGCATACTTAGACAATTGGGTAAATTTCAAGAAGTACTCTTGCACACTCATGTTACCTTGCACACTCGTGTTACTCTTGCACACTCATGTTACCTTGCCTAAAGTTGATAAACTCTTCCATCTTAACCTCTCTCTTCTCACGGGGGAAAAACCTATCAAGGAAGCTTTCTTAAACACCTCCCAATCTATGGGACCTGCTCCGACCGGCCTATTGCTCTTCAATTAAGTAAACCAAACTTGGGCAACATCCTTCAATTGATAAGATGCAAGTTCCACTTTTTCTATAGAAGTCACCCCCATAGCATTGAATACCTTATACACCTCATCCACAAACTCTAGGGGATCCTCTCCCACCTTAGAGCCTAGAAACATCGGAGGATTCATCCTTACAAAATCCCTCAACCTAGACGCCATAGTTCTCACTATAGGGTTCACATGAGCCTCAACACCCCTAGTAGCTTGGGCTTGAGTAATTACGGCTTGAGCCATCATCAAAAGAGCCGACCTAACTTCTTTATTAGACATGGCCGGAGGATCAACAGGAACTTGATTGCCTTGAGGAACTTGGTCAACTTAGGACCTTGGGGAGGAACTCCCTCATTCACAATCTCCTCTTCCATCCTTTTTACGTTCGCCCTTCTTGTATTAATACCCTATAAACACAAGAGAAAGGTTAGGAAAAAGACACTTATAGAGCTAAACTCTATGGCAAGACTCAAGAGTAATGAAGAAAGTGAAATTTCCTAACGTCTTATAGCCTTCCATTCATAAAATGTGTCGCCATTCACACTCATGAACAAGACTCTACTTGACGTGGCTTGTGAGACATCAATCCTAAAAACCATCCTAAAATCTTGTGCTCTGATACCATGTTTGTCATAACCCGAGCCTACACCCCGGACGTGACACGGCATACAAGACTCTGAAAAGTATCATACAAGCTTCATAGTGTGTCATCACATAAGATAATAGAAATAATACAGAATTTAAAACTCTTTTAATCCATACAATCGAAAATCAACATTTAAAATAGCGGAAGTCTACTTGTCGCACATGGCCATCTAAAAACAATCTTTGAATCAAAAGTAGGGTCACGGCCCTTTACAATATAAAGTCTAAAAAGATTATATTACAATGAAAGACATGAAACATCAAAAGTACTTGTCCTCGGATCCATGAGGACGTACCACAAGTCTTGGAAGAACTCAATCCAAGGTTCAACTAGGAGGAATCAACTCACTTGTCAGAACCTACACTTTGTAGTAAAAATAGAAGAAATATGGGTTAGCACATTTAATGTACTAAGTATAATAGCCATGCAAAAACCATGCTTAAAAAGGACATTTTGGTTAAAAATCATGCATATGCCAATTTTGAGAAAATATCATGAACATAAGTATAAGAGGCACAAGATACAATCATAATCAACATATAAGTCATTTCATCACATTAGAGCATAATCAACATATAAGTCATTCCATCACATTAGAACTTCACCTTAAGTAACCCTAAGTTATACTTGTGCAATGTATGAATAGCGTCCCATACCACCATCCACACTAAGTACCACATTAAGGCCACCAAAAGTGAACTTACCATTCCTCCTTTTCACCTTTAGACAATACTCATACATAAGGAACATAAGCATTTCATAAGTCATGACAAGGAAAGTAACCCATAACACAATCCAAGTAAAGCATGCATCATTACATTAAGCATTTAAGTCAACAATCTTCATTAGCTTCATTAAGAGCATATTTATACATTAGTCATTAAGACACTAGAGAACTCACTATAGCCCCCTCAAAGCCTACTCGTGCAATGCATGAATGGCATCCCATACTACCACCCACACTTCATAGAACTTCTCAAGTAACGATAGTGCACATCTCACATGATGGGAATAAGCGTTTAACCGACATAGACCATATCAGCTTAATATGGAATTTGGTGTCTTGAACCACACCGTAAAGAGTTGGTCTACTTGCCTAAGGTAGGACTAGTAATATTTTAGCTTAGGTTGATCCACTAGCTATACCTATGTGGGCACATAGTTATGGGATAAGAAAAATGTTCATTGTAATCCGGCCTAACATTGGGAGAGCTTCTATCTTACCATTCTACTCGGTACTTAACCTCCATTCCCATAGAGTATTTCATTCACATTAACATTATTCTAGTTTAGAGGGATACCAACATTAGGTCTACCGACTGTAAATGCATTACAGATGAAAGGGCCACCACCATTAGGTCTACCGATTCAAGGTACATTATCAAGATAGCTCATTGAAATCCTCAAGAAGGGCCACTGCACCATTAGATCTACCAATTCAAGGTTCATCATTTCACACATGAAAGGGCTACCAACATTAGGACTACCGATTCAAGCTTTATCATCACATTCGTTTCTAGACTGATCATGAAGGGCTACCAGCATTAGCTCTACCGGTTCAAGACATGGCCTAGAATACTTCATCATTCATTTATGAAAGGGCTACCAACATTAGGTCTACCGATTCCATGTTCATTAAGTCAATATACATTCATTATACAAGAAGAGAATGCCTAAGCCTAACAATTAAAGATACCAAAATCACATTACTTTCATTTATACAAGAAGAGGATGCCTAAGCCTACCAATTCAAGATACAACATTACATTGAAGAAACTTTTCACATTCCATCATCATCATTAATGAGTGTTAAATTGAGAAATAGCCTTTCAATAATAACACAATTACATTCTAAACATGATCATAATACTTTCATTGAGATCATACACATATAGTTTACATCATAAACATACATAAATCCTTCATTAAATTGCCCTCCAAGGCTATGAGTTAATATCAACCCAAACATATATAATACTACATTATATAAGGTAATTAACATGATTCATTAACTAATTCAATATAAACATAAACAATTCAACATACATTCATGATCAATCAACCCAAATCACAAACTTCAAATTTAGTATTTTGGGGGAAACATAGGTTCATAGAGGAATTCCATATTAATTCATCAATTGCATCATAAATCATCATATATAAACCTTTGAAAATGTTTTGGAATTGAACCCATGCATAGATTGAAAACCCTAGCTTTTTGGGGGATTTTGGAAACTTGAAATCATCTTTTGATAAGGCTCCTTGAATGAAACTTAATCAAGGATTAAAACTACCATACTTTTAGGTAAGAAACTCCACGAAAATTGAGTGAGGAATGTGAGATCTTGAGCTTGAAAGCTTGAATCCTTCTTCTCCAATGGTGGTTTGTAAAGAGAGAATATCTTAGGAGATGAGGTTTCTAATTTGAGTGTTTGGGAATAATGAATTGAAAAAGGTGTTTTAATACTTTTAAAAACCTTAAAATTATTTAATTAATCAATAATAACCATCCCCTAACTTAACTAACCTTAAAAGAAATTTACCATAACAACCCTACGTACACTTAGACGAAACTTGACAGAAAATAGTGGTGACCTACGCCTCATGACATACAGACCGTGGGTAGGCTCACGCCCCATCCTTCAGGTCCGTGGTTTGAAGCTGAGGGTCACCATTGGGGCCTTGACCCACGGAAGCCATCCAAGGGGAGGGGATGGAACTACAGGGCATAGGTCCCATCCGTAGCTCCCAAAATTTTGACAGCTTTTGGCTAGTTGGGGTAGCCTTGGGGTTAGGCTTTAGGGTCCCCCTCAAGGACCCTTGGTTGGTCCTTGGTGGGTCGTACCTTGATGTTTAACCTCTAAACCCCTCAATCTAAACTCGGGAAGATATTCTACAACTTCAAACCGCTTATCAAACTCAATCACACACTCGTTAGGCTCTAGTGTGACATACTAGTTTTTTCGGGTCATTACACTATCGGGTTATTTATTCTGTGACAAAATAATCATATGATGTTTCTATCCTATCTCCTAGTTTTTCTATTGAGCAAAAATCTAATATTGTGCCTTTAACAGCTCAAGTAAGACCACCAATTGTTCATGTTAACTCAAGGAGCTCAGAGATTAATGACATATGTCCACCACCAGTTACTTCATCATCATATTTTTATCTCCATATTTCTCTTCTCAAAGGTACACGGTCTTGTAAGTCCACATATTTCATTGCTAATTTTGTTTCTTATAATTGTTTATCCTCGACGTCCAGATCCTTGATTATCTCTCCAGATTCTATCTTTGAACCTAAAGTGGTGAGGGAGGCTTCGAATCATCCTAGATTGTATGGTGCGATGCTTGAGGAAATACATGCCTTAGAGGAAAACTGCACATAGGATTTGGTGGCTTTACCCAACGGAAAGAAATCAGTGGGATGTAAGTGGGTGTTAACCATTAAAGCTAATCTAGATGGTTCTATGGCAAGACTTAAGGTCAGGCTTGTGGCTAAAGATGCTTAGACATATAGAGTGGATTATTCCGACACCTTTTCTTTAGTTGCTAAACTTTTTTCTAGTTTTCTTATTCATTTATCTAGCTTCTTTAAAGAATTGTCCTTCATATCAATTGAATATCAAGAATCATTTCCTTCATGGTGATCTTCAAGAGGAAGTATATATGGAGTACCTACCTGGTTTTGTTTCTCAAGGGGGTATAGGAAAGTCTGTCATTTGAAGATGTCTTTGTATGGCTTGAAACAGAGTCCTTGGGCTTGGTTTGGCAAGTACAGTGAGGTATTTCAAGAGTTTGAGTTGAAAATGAGAAAATGTGATCACTTAGATTTCTATCGGCAATCAACAACTGGCCCTATCCTTCTTGTTATATATGTTGATGATATTGTCATCACATGAAGTTATTATACGGGGATCTCTTCCTTGTCTTTCTAGCATGCTAGGTTTTATAAGAAATATGTAGGTCAGTTAAGATACTTTTTGGGAGTAGAAGTAAGTAACAACAAGAAGAGATTTTTTCTATCTTAGAGAAAGTATATTCTTGACCTACTTGTAGACACCGGAAAGTTGGCAGCCAAATCTTGCAATACTCTAATGGTTCTCAACGTGCATCTTACGAAAGATTATGGTTTTCCTTTTGATGATCCTGAGCGATAAAAAGCTAATTGGGAAATTAAATTATTGTGACTCATCTGGATATATTACTTTTGTGGTAAGTGTTCTTAGCCAGTTCTTGTGTGTGCCTACGATCAAGCATTGGGAAGCCTTGACACAGATTCTATGTTACTTGAAAGGCGCCCCTGGACTTGGCATATTGTATAAAAATCACAATCATACATGTATTAAGTGTTCTGCAGATGCGGAGTATGTTGGATCCAAAATTGATAGGAGATTGACTATAGGCTATTTAATCTTTGTTTGCGTTGATCATCTTTGTAACAATAGTTGGGTCATGATCAATACCTATGCTATAACTTTAGGGGGAGTGTTATAGAATATGTATACATACTTCATTCCTAATAAAGCACATAGCCTTGTTTATATAGCGGATTTATAGGAATTTGCAGATTTGTAGGAATTATCTTTTATTTCTTTCCTAAGATAGCACACAATCTATTGTATTTATACATTGCTTACCTATTGGAATAAATAATCTTCTTCCATATGATTACAATATTAATTGTTTCGGACCTAAATATAAGCTAAGAGATGAACTACAATAAACAAAGATAGACATTACATTATTACATAGAATTCAAAGCAGCAATGCATGCATACAAAGGGAGTTTTAAAATGTGAAGTGACAGCTATGAAGTTTCCATTAACCTTAAACATAAAGAGGGTAAGAATAAAATGGTAACCATACTTTAATATTTATTTTTCCATTTTAAGAGTTATGTGGTTAAGCTAGTCTTACAAATCAGGTTGAATTGTGTAAAGTATCATATTTGGTTGGTGCGCAGGGATTTGGGGTGGCATTGTGCACAACTTCTAAGGTGGTACAGAACTCGTGAAATTAATTGTGCCAGTGCAAAAATCTTGTTTAAGAGATGAACGATAATAAACAATGGCGACTGTATTGAAATAACATGAAATGCATATCTTTATACAAAATATCCAATAAAAGGAAAAGAATGCCATATCAAAGTAGTGGGGCGTTGTTCTTTTGTAAACCACAAACAAGGCGATTCAATAGGAAGATGGTAGAATTCGAGGTAGAGAGTAATGAGAGACTTTCATCAGACATTAATAAAGCAAAGTTTGTGTAAGAAGGAATGCAGGTTACCCGGATGATCCTAGCGGGTGCGGCTAGTGCATTAGAAGAAGTAGAAGCCTACGTTGGTAATCTGAGAATTTATTTGATTGTAACGCCTGCTGATTTAATGATGGGTTGATGAAAAGAACCTGAGAATTAGGGTTCTAGAATTTGTTCCATCAAAGGCTTTCTGATTGAATTCACTGTTCAATTTAGGTCGTTGTTTTAGATAGATGGAGAAGATGGCGACATCAATTGAAGGAGTTTGTCATGAGGGAAGTGATTTGAAATCCTTGGGATCAGAGGTCAAGAAAATTGGATCTATATGAATTGATCTTACTCATCCATTGCCATCGATAGAGAGTCCATTTTCCAATACGGTTAGTCTCTTTTGCTATCTTGAGTACATTGAATTAGTTTGTACTTTTTTTCTTTTCCCTTTTTTCACTTAATTAATTCATATAAAACCATTGTTATGACTGCTTAATTATACGTATGAGTTAGTTCTCCTTTTGTTGTTTCACATACACTATTAATTCCAAGACGTGTATGTATTTATGTATTAAGACCAATTTTTTTTTAATAAAGGAAGTGACTAACGCTGAGATAAGAACTAAGAACTAGTAGTTAAGTGACCACATGAGAAACTAATTCATTAGATCATACAAGGAAATAATCCAATATACAGACAAGGAAATAATCCAATATATTTGTTGGTCATTCTTCATGATACAGTTGATATGTTGATATGTTACTGAGGAGAGGAAGAAGGAGATGAATTTTTGTTCACCTTTTGGATCACACAGTAATCCCGTCGAGAAACTTCCTCATCTAGATGTTCCAAAACAAAAATGGTGGTGGTGTGACACAATTGCATCGGTAAGTTTATAGCTGATGCAAGTGCATTAGACTAAATTGGTGAAGCATCTGTGTATCCTGCCTCTACTAATGCAGCTACTGAAGTAATAGTATCTAAGTAATGCTCAACTCGAGAAATAAAACCAAACAACTTAGGTAATTTATAGCATTTGTCAATACAATCTTCAAATTTTGTACTTGTTCATATATTGCGGGTAGAATTTACAATGTTCCTTTTGGTTTTAAAAACAAAAGCTAAATTGTTGAACATCAGAACAAATAGAAAGGAAAATACTCTGAAAATGGACAGTGAATTGCTTCAGATACTTCATATCAAATAAAAGGGCTTGGTAGTAAAGAGAAGGTTATTAATCTGAGCAATGTGAATGTTTGTGGATTACCTTCTCTTGGATCGACAAAGAGAAATGATCAAACATCTAAGGGAGATAGTCTGAATTTGGCAGAAAGTAGATGATGTGATTTACATGAGGATATTGCAATGATCTAAAGTGCCAGAAAACTCCAAGGTTGCACTTGATGGGTGACTTTCTGAGTGGAAAAGTCAATTTGAAGAGGAGTTGTGCGACAGTAGATTTTTTTTTAGTGAATATCATGCCCATGGAGCCCAATATAGTTGGTGTTGAACCCAAGGATGAGGATATAAAGATCTCCCAAAAGAAGAGGAATATGTCTCAAGAAGATGGTTCCAGGTCAAGGATGAATAATTAAATTGTAAGATGTCTAAAGGATTGAAGGTGTATAATCAAAATCGAAAAGTTATGACAAGCTCGATGGAAATTGAAGTTACTGATTCACATCCAAGATAGAATGTATTTGACAAAGAACAACGCCATTTACAGAATGATAGCAAAAGTGTGAAGATTAAGAATATAAGAAATAAGGGCTCTGGAGTAAGTACAAAGAAACATAAGCAACAAGGTCAAGTTGTCAGTGAATATTCTCTTCAAATCCCCTTGAAAGGAAAAAATAGTAGTCTTGGTAGTAATGGATTCAGTGATAATATTATAATTCAATCATCATATGTTTCCATAAGTACAATAAAATTTGAACATCATTTGAGGAGTAATAATGAATCATTGCATGGAATATAAAGGGACTCTGATTTGAGCAAGCTTCTCGAAGATAGACATGTCTCTTCTCATATGAATGTGGTTGCAGACAAGACTTTACAGACAGAAACTTTATCAAAAGGGATAGATGTTGTACAAATGTTGGTTGGTATGGGAATGGTGACTTCGCAGCCAAAGAAGGATATATATTTTAAAGTGAAGTTAGACCATACTTTAAGCAATTTTAAGGGTGCTTAGAAACATGTTGAAAATGACACAATCCAAGCAAGAGCATACCAAATTGGCCATAGATGCAACAGAAGGGAAATAATAGTGGTAATGTTCTTAAGTCAAATGTGGTTGCATTGGATCACTTTAAGAAAATGAGTGAACCCTATTAAAGATAGTCAATTGTTCCTGAGTCAGGTTGCTCTTCAGGATGGTTCACTCTTTCTAGGAAAGAGCGAACTGACTCAGGCACAATTATCTGACTTATAATAGGATTCATTCCTTTTCTTAAAGATTGGTATGATTCAACCACAGTTGACCTAAGAGGATCAACACACTTATTGCTCTTCTATATAGTTAATGGCCAATTAATTGTTATGCCCTTGCTTGGAGTGTGTCATTTCCTACATGTTTCTAAGCACCCCTAAAGTTTCTTAAAGTTTGGTCTAAATTCTCTTTAAAAGAAATATATTTCTCTGGCTGAGAAGTCACCATTCCCATACCAATCGACGTTTGTACAAAATCGATCGCTTCTGATAAACTTTCTCTTTGTAAATTCTTTTCTACAACCACATTAATATGATAAGAGGCATGTCTATCTCCGAGCAACTTCCTCAAATTATAGTCCCTTTCTTTTCCATGTGATGATTCATTGTTATTCCTCAAATGAGGTTCAACTTTTATGGTACTGATGATTGAAAGAGAATAGTAGCATCGGATCCTTTAGTTCCAAGACTACTTGTTTCCCTTCCAATGTTCGAAGAGAACATCCATCAAAAATTTGAGTTTGTTGCTTATGTTTCTTTCTACTTACTCTAGAGTCCTTATCATTTGTATTCTTAATCTTCACACTTTTGCTACCATTCTATAGATGAATGTTGTTCTCTATCAAATCCATTCTCTCTTGGACGCAAATCAGTAACTTCAATTTCCATGGAACATCTAATAGCTTTTATATTTTGACTAAACACCTTCGATCCTTTATGCATCGTACTATCTATGTTATTCATCTTTAACCTACAATCATCTTCTTGAGACACGTTTTCTTTTGGAAAATCTTGATACCCTCATCTTTAGGTTCAACACAACATGTATCTGGCTCACCAAGCATGGCGTCCACTAAACAATTTTCTACATTAGTACTACTCCTCTGAAAATTAACTTTTCCACTTAGAAAGTTACTCATAAAATGCAACTTTGGAGTTCTCCGATGCTTTAGATTTGTTGCAAATATCCTCATGCAAATCACATCCACTATTTTTTTCCCTAATTTACATCATCTCCCTTAGATGTTTGATTAGTGATTTTTCTCAATCCAAGAGGATGTAATCCATAAACCTTCACATTGCTCACATTAACATTATTTTCTTGCTGGCAAGCCCAATGACTCTTTCCATTTTGAGAGCCTTTTTATTTCTCTGAATTAATTTTACTTTTCTATTCTCTAAATTATTTCACTATCACTACCGTCTCCATATAGTATTTCATGAGGAACTACTTTTCCATTTCTATTATTTAAAGGAATCGGCTCAGTATTTGTTATGATGTTCAATATCTAACAACTATTTCTAAAAGCAAAAGTAAGATATCAATTGTGCCTGCAATATATAAACAAGTGCAAAATATAAAGATTGTCTTGACAAATGATCTATAATTTCCTAAGGTGTTTGCTTTTATTCCTTGAGTTGAGCACTACTTAGATAATATCGCCTTGATAGCTACATTAGTAGAGCCAGCGCTCACAGACGCACCAATTTGTCTCTTTCTCTTTCATCAGTTATAACCTTATGAATGCAATTGTCACACCACCATCATTGATATTTTTGAATGTCTACATGAGGAAGTTACTCCTCGGAGTTACTGCATTATCCAAAAGGTGACCAACCAATCATATCCTTCTTTGTAATTTCAACAATATATCGATTGTATCACAAATAAAAGAGCAACAAATGTATTGGATTATTTCCTTGTCTAATCCAATGGAGGAGTTAATTTCTCAAGTGGTCGCT
Source organism: Solanum piurae (assembly GCA_029582685.1). NCBI lineage: Eukaryota > Viridiplantae > Streptophyta > Magnoliopsida > Solanales > Solanaceae > Solanum > Solanum piurae. The sequence goes on from JAJOOO010012928.1 coordinate 56,867, forward strand.
GAACTACTAGTTATTATCTCAGAATTAATCACTTGCTTTATTGGAAAATGAAATCATTAAGAAAGATGACTATGTTGGATGTATTTGGTGACAGGCACTATCAATTTCTCACAACTTAAATTTTATTATATCAAAGTAAGGACGTGCTTCGATCTTAGAATCTTGATCACTCTCTTGTTACTTGTTTCAACAACATTCTTTACTAGAACACTCACACTTGTTTGCTATCTTGATTACTTTCTTTCTATCTTTATTACTTAGTTACAAATCAAATGGATCACCTCTATTTATAGGAAGTGATGGAAGAATCTAGAGAGAGATACATACTACTTACTCTCTTCTAGAATTTTCCTAGATATATTTTTCTAGAACTACTTTTTCTAGAATATTTATAGACTTTTTTTCTCTAGAATACTCATTCTAGAGATTTTCTTCAATTTTCTACAACTCCGTAATATTCTAGAATTTTTTTTACTTATCTTAAATAAATAATTAAGTTTGTGATGAATTTTTAATACTCCCCCTCAACACCAACTTAATGTTTTCTTTGCTTCCGTCGTGAGCTATTCCTAAAACTCTTCAAACATCATGACATCCACGCCCTTTGAGAATCTTCATCTTTGCCGGATTATTCTGATTGCTACTCTTTGAAGCTTATTCAAAGGTAGTACTCTCTTTAATACTGACCACCTCTGCTAATGTTGCATCAATATATTTGGCGTTTGAGAATTTCAATCGTGTCATCCTTTTTAGTTAAGGTTGCAGAGATTCTTGGACTCTTTCTTGCAACTATTCTCGAGTTTCATGTACTCTAGTTTTCCATGGACTCTTATTTTCACATTTTGAAGATACCATCTCTGTATGTGAATTATATTAATCACATACCTCTTGTTCTAGTTCTGTCTCACTTCCTTTTCCTTCTTCTTCAAGTTTATATTGTAGCTTTTGCTCCAATTCTTTTTTAATCTGGCAGGGAAACTTCTTTGAACCACCATGTTGGTGCTTTATCAACTACAGCATAAGTTGTTACAGATGGCATAACATAGATTAACTTTCACTCTAACAACTTGATATAGTTGCTTGTGAGAAACTATCTGAACATAGATTGCACTTGCAAAGAAGAGGAGGAGCTTATTACTTGTGACTATAACAAATAACAGGAGATTGCACTTGCAACTTTCAGTGAGAAACTAGTCAATTATGAAAATGACTTGTGATGAGAAAAAGTTCATCCACATGAGCGAGTACAAAGGCGGTCAAGTAGTGGTGACCGCAAACAATTCAAAAAGGCCAATAACTCGTATTAGCAAGACGATGTTCGTGTCACATCAGAGCTCGGCACAAGTGGAACTTCAAAGTATGTAACATGTTCTAATAAAAAGAAATTATTTTTTGTGTCATAACACTTATTATATGTGTCAGAATTAATAGCTTTAGGAAACTATGTTGTGTTTAGATAGGATGACATAAAGGTATATCAAAGTTTAAAAGTAACTTTCCCGCTAAAGAATAGTGAGAAACTATCGCTAACATAGATTACTTGTCACTCTAACAACTTGAGGTAGTTTCTTGTGTTTAGATAGTTGCTTGTGTTGAGTTCTCAATGCTATTGAGAGTGCTAGCAAATTCCACCACTGGTTAGTGCCTTGTGAATTATTAGCCTCCAATTGTAGCTTGTAGCATCTCCTTTCCTTTGAGTTTCTACCTTTCTTTATCCAGCAAACTCTGGAACCACTTGTTGTATATTTTTGGTTGAAGGACACAATCAATTGCTCACAACTTATATTTTATTATTGTAAAGTAAGGATTCACTTCGGTCTTACAATTGTTAAACACAACATTTCTTGCATTCACACTCTATCAACTCTCTCTTATTTCTCACTCACTTGTTGTTTTCTATCTTGCTTACATGCTTTGAGCACTTACTTTCTTACTTGGTTACTAATAAATATGTACTACCTCTATTTATAGGAGGTGATGGAAGAATTTAAAAAGAGATAAATACTACTCTCTTCTAGAATAACCCTAGCTATCTTTTTCTAGAACTACCTTTTCTAGAATATTTCTAGACTTCTTTTTCTAGAATACTCATTCTAGAGATCTTCCTTCGATTCTCTACAACTCTGAAATATTTTACTTTTTTCTGGACTCATCTATAATAAATCATTAAGTTGGTGATGAATTCTTACAGACTAGATAAAATAATAACTATTAGTGTAGTTGAGTGATCGTCTGAGAAATCAACCAACTAATAGAGGAAAGAAAATTGAATCCTTTCACAAAATCCCGTTATATTTTTATCTAGTTATGAATAGTACTGTGGAAATAAAAGGGAACTCACTCACGAGTATCATGAAGAGAGAACTAAAGCTATCTTCAATACACAAGCCTAAGTAAACTTCCAAATCTATTGAATTTAAAAACAGAAAATGCAAATGCAAAAGGAGGGATATGCAATGATTAGTTAATTCACAATAATTATAAGATCACCCTAAGATAGTCAATACATACATACACACTTTGAATTAATACTATAAGTAAAACAACAAATGGAGAACTCACTCATGCATATAATTAAGTCACAAGATTGATTTGAAATGAATTACTTAAGTGAGAAAAAGGAAAAGAAAAAAAAGGAAATACTAATTGACTGTACACAAGATAACAAAATAGACTAACCATATCGAAAAATGATGGCAGTTCTCATTCTCTATCAATGACAATGGAAGATTAAGATCAATAAATATACAATTACCTTGAGCTCTGATCCTGAGGATTTTGAATCACTTGCCTCATGACAAACTCCTTCAACTATGGTTGTCATCTTGTCTATCTATTTAAAATGACAACCTGAATTGAAATTTCAATAAGAAATTTGGATATATTGTCATATGTATTTTCAAGATAAAAAATTAATTGGTATACCTACATGAATAAATATTATTTGTATCAAAACTTGAACATATCATCAAAGATATAAATAAATTTAGTTTGTATGTACCTATAAATTCAAAGTTATTTGATACAAAATCTAATATATTTGATGCAATAGCAATGACATGATTGAGACACACTAATATATACACTCCATTTTAGTGGGTTAAGATTGAAAGCCTTTAATGGAATAAAATTTAGAACCCTAATTCTCAAATTAGTTCTTTTCATCAACCCAACATTAAATCAATAAGTGTTACAATCAAATAAAAGCTTGAACAAGGTCAATGAACCGACCATATAACATATAACAATTGATTTGAAGCTATTCAGGGTTTTCTAAGCGAATTCAAATGAATTGGAAAGGTATAAAAGTTGAAGCTTAAAAACAATTCCAAAATTCATTTTAAATCATGATAATACAATCAAGCTTGCCAAATTCACATCAGATCTAAATAGAAGTCATTCAAAATAATTTAAAAGCCAAATTATGATTTTTGACAGCACCGATGATTTTGATACACCCAAAAGATAAACTTCATAGATAATTTAATCAAAGATTTAACCATAATCATAGTAAAACTATAAGTAAAACAAAACCCAAAAAATTACAAAAAAAAAAAAAGAAACAACAACCAGAAGAAAAAAAAAGAGAAACACAAAATTAATGAATGACAACACAAAAATCATTTCATTTCAAGAGAAGTCATAAATACAATCACTGGTAAAGAAACCAACAAAAATGAAAAGGAAATAAATTAAAACATCTAACTGGAAAAAAAATCAGAAATAAAGAGAAATGATATATCTTTCACCTGAATTGAAATCTCAGATTAGATGAAGAACAAGCTCGATCCAAGACTAAAGCAACATTGTTGATGACTCAGAGCATGAGTAAGCGAAGATGTTGATTCATCCATGGCGGGTGCATTTCAGGTTATCAGGTGAAAGGAAAGGGGAGCTAAGTGGAGTGGCGGATGAGGAAACCCTAATCTAAAGGGACATGTATATAGGGAGAAAGTTGAGGGCTTGTCGGGGCTGGGCTGGCCTTTTACTTTGGTTTTTTTTTATTGGATTTGGATAATAGGCCCAAATTAAAGATGTACAGAATTCCTAATTTATTAAAAAGAAACTAATTTCACCGAAAAAAAAAGAGATCTCAGATTAGAACAACACCCATTTTTTCAAAGAAAATGAAAAACTAAAATTATCCAGATTAATTCGAATGAAATTCAAGGTTGGAACAAAGAGAAAACCCTAAGATTTATGGAGAGAGTGAGTGAATCACTCAGACAAATGATATAGAAAGTATTACATGTGAGAAAAGATTTTTAAGAAAAAAAAATTCCTACAAAAAAAGGAGTCCTAGATGTGATTAAAAAGTTATTTTAAGTATTAAATATGTAATGTAATAATTTTTTATTATTATTTTTTGCAATAAAATGGTACATAATCATCAGTGAAAATGTGAAGAAAAATAACTATTAAAAGCTGGTTTTCTTTAAAATTATGTAAAAATTTAGAATGTTGTTAATTATTACCTAAATTAACTATTTTGTCGTAAAACTAACACATGTTGTCTTGTCTCGAGCCTACACACTGGGGGTGGCCAGCATTAAGAATCATTCTTTGTCCTAACTTACTACTATACTGAATATTATTACACTAGGTGAAAGTTTTTAAAAGATAAGCATGCAATAAGTTTAGAAAACAATCTCAAAAACTTTAAAGATGAAATAAAATCTTAATAATAAATATATTTGTAAAATACTGAACTATGACTTAATTGACTCGTCTATGAAGCCTTTGACATACTAAAGATAGGTTGTAATGTTTGCGTAATCCAGACACAACTTCCAATGCAAGTGTCTACGATCGTACAATAGTATAGTAACCCAACCAAGGGTTAGGATCGTTCCCACAGGTAGTGATTTTGAGAATTAGTAGAAAAATAAAATTTAGTTCTAATTAGTCATAGCAGAAAACATTGACGATTAAAAATATTGTAAATTAAAGGGGTACACAAGAGTGTCAATTAACAATGGGGGTTTGTACCAAGTAAGCAAAAACAGTGAAAATAAAGAAAGATACTAATATGGAGACGGGATTCTTGGGATGTGATAGGAATATGGGATAGACTAAATCATTGGGTACATGCTTTTGGTAATAAATTCATTTAATCTTTGTAACTAGGCTAGACTTTAAAGGGGATAAGCTCTCTCTCGAGCAACTTACCCCATTTCAAGTGGGTTCCTTTCGGTCCGTCGATGGAATAACGGGCCGTAGTCCACCTCTGTGGTTCCACAATTGGTGATTATTTCATGTGCAACAGACCCACGGACCCGACCTACGGTCCGTGGACGGGGTCGCGTGGGTCAGATTTGTGCCAGGTTTCAGACAAATTTCATTTGTGTCATTTCTTTCAACTTATACAAACATATTAGGCCTACACATGCATTTCAACAAGAGATTAGGTAGTTAATCATCCTTAGGGTTCCATTTTAACACGAATTTACAAATTATCATACCAAACCCTAAGTCAAAACTTCCAATTCGGCCTATTACTTGAGATATTTTGGTTAACATGAACAACACACTCACATTCCATCATCCCAAGGGTGTTTCTAACTATAATTTATCATGCAATTTAATAGAAAAACAACCCAAGGTCAAGATCCACTTCGTGACTTCATGAATTGAACAATGAACAATGAAATTCAGAGTTAGAGTGAAGTTGTGTTACCTTACAAGTAAGTGAAATGGGTGAGTGTGTGATAGAAATGAACTCCTTAGACCTTTTGCTAGCCTTTTGACATCGAACCCGGACCGAGAGATCTTTTGCAAGGGGAGAATGGGATGATTTTTGGGAGAGAAGAAGGATATTATGGGAGATGAGAGGATATGTATGGGAAAGGAGAGTGATTTGGGGAGTTAATGAGGGAGTTTTGGGATTTGGAGGGGTTAGAAAAGGTTAGGAGAGAATATGGGTAGTGGGGGATGAATTTAAAATGAAGAGTTTTTATTAAAGGGGGTCCGGGTCGGGTTAGCAGAATCCTAGGTTTGGATCCACGAGACCCCGTCTACGGGTCGTGGGTCGACCTAGGAACCGTAGGTCCTGTCCGTAGGTCACTCTGACACTTAGAGTTTTGGAGGACTAATCTGGGGCTCTACTAACACCATTCACGGTCCGTTGATGGCCCCACGGACCGTCGATGGGGTCCGTAGACCTCTGCACAGCCTATTTTTTGCAGATTCAGTTGTTCGTCCCTGCACATGTAGCAACAATGAGATCTTTCTTTTTACATTTTCTATACACTTTGTAGACACGGACCCTATTCTATATCTAGCCAACACTAATACAAAAATAAAACACCTATCTAAAGAATTACAGAAATTAAAATAAAAGAATAAAACTCCTATAACGAAATAAAAACCTATATTTGGCTAGATTGAACATCTTGGGTTGCCTCCCAAGCAGCGCTTGATTTAACATCGCAGCATGACGCAGGCCCCTTGATTACTCAGACTTCATCAAGATAGTAGGCCTCAACCACTTCTTGCACACTCTCTTCTTTCCCCATGTAGACCTTGATCCTTTGCCCGTTCACCTTGAACCTTGTTCCCTCCTTGTTCTCGAGCTCGACCACTCCATGTGGGAACACTTGGGTGAATATGAATGGCCCGGTCCATTTTGACTTGAGTTTGACAGGAAACAAGCGCAACCTTGAGTTGAATAGAAGCACCAGATCGCCCACAACAAATTTACGCTTTTCAATCTTTTGATCATGATACTTCCTCATCTTCTCCTTGTACAAGGCTGAACTTTCATAAGCTTTTAGGCGAAACTCATCAAGCTCATTCATGTCATTCACTCTTTGTCTCGATGCAGTGCCCCAATCAAAATTGAACTTATTTAACGCCCACATAGCCTTATGTTGTAGCTCTAATGGCAAATGGCAAGGCTTCCCATATACAAGTTGGTAGGGGGGACATACCTATGGGAGTCTTGAATGCGGTGCGATAGGCCCATAGAGAATCATCAAGCCTCCTTGACCAATCGATTATATTTGCATTCATAGTCTTAGCAAGGATTTGCTTTATCTCTTTGTTGGACACTTTAACTTGCCCACTAGACTGCGGATGGTAAAGAGTGGCTACATTGTGGCGGACTCCATATTTCTCTAGCAACGCCTTGAACAACTTATTACAAACGTGGGAACCTCCATCGCTGATAATCGCCCTAGGTGTACCAAAACTGGAGAAGATATTATTTTTCAAGAATGCGGTAACACTTTTACCTTCATTGTTTGAAAGCGCAATTGCTTCCACCCATTTCGACACATAATCAACCGCAACAAGAATATACTTCATCCCATGTGAACTCACAAATGGACCCATTAAATCAAAGCTCCATACATCAAACAACTCAATCACCAAGATCAGATTCATAGGTAGCTCTTGCCTCTTTGAAATTCCTCCTTCTCTTTGGCAACGATCACATGACTTGGTGAAATCATGAGTATCTTGGCGGATGGTAGGCCAGTAATACCCACATTGCAAAATTTTATGCGCAGTCCGAATACCACTATGATGCCCACCAACAGGTGAAGAATGGCACACCTCTAGTATACTCATCATCTCAACCTCAGGCACACAGCGACGAATAATCCCATCAGCACAAATACGGAACAAGTAAGGCTCATCCCAAGAGAACTTCTTCACATCATGCATAAACTTTTTCCATTGGTGAAAAGACAAATTCGATGGAACCAGATTACTTGCCAAGTAGTTAGCAAAGTCTGCAAACCAAGGAATAAGATCATGAGAAGCAGCCAATACCTGTTCGTCTGTAAAAGCATCATTAATTTCAGCCCATCTCCTAGCTTGAGCATCGCTTCCTCCTCTAATCTGGACAAATGATCGGCAACTTGATTTTCTGTCCCTTCCAGTCTTTTACCTCAAAATTGAACTCATGCAACAACAACACCCATCTAATTAACCTTCGTTTTGCATCCTTTTTAGCCATCAAATACCTCAATGCAGAATGGTCAGTATGCACTATGACCTTAGTACCAAGCAAGTAGGATCAAAATTTCTCGAATGCGAAAACCACAGCAAGGAGTTCATGTTCAGTCACTGTATAGTTCTTTTGAGCCACATTTAGAGCTTTGCTGGCATAGTAAATAGGATGAAAATATTTCTCTCGCCTCTGTCCCAATACCACACCAAGCGCCACTCCACTAGCATCACACATCACTTCAAACAGTTGCCCCCAATCCGGTGAAACAATGATAGGTGCGGAAACTAGCTTTGCTTTCAACTCTCCAAATGCTCTCAGACAAGCATCATCAAAATCAAACTTACACTCCTTTTCAAGCAATTTTCACAATGGGTGTGCAATTCTAGAGAAATCCTTGATGAACCTCCTATAAAAGCCTGCATGCCCAAGAAAACTTCTAACACCTTTAACAGAGATAGGTGGTGAAAGATTTTCTATTACCTCGACTTTTTCTCTATCAACCTCAATACCCTTCTCAGAAATCTGATGCCTAAGACCTATCCCCTCTTTCACCATGAAGTGGCACTTTTCCCAATTGAGCACAAGATTGCACTCTTCACACCGTTTAGGTACCTCGTCCAAATGATCCAAACAACCATTGATGAGTCACCTACCACATAGAAATCATCCATAAATACCTCAATAGTGTCCTCCACCATATCAAAAAATATTGACATCATGCAACGCTGAAAGGTCAATGGAGCATTACACAACCCAAACGGCATCCGTTTGAAGGCGAAAGTCCCATAAGGGCAAGTGAAAATGGTCTTCTCTTGGTCTTCCGGAGAAATGGAGATCTGATTGTAGCCCGAATAACCATCAAGAAAACAATATCAACCCTTACCAGCAAGACGGTCCAGCATCTGATCCATGAATGGCATAGGGAAGTGGTCCTTTTCTGTCTAAGCATTAAATTTCTGATAGTACATGCATACTCTCCATCCAGTCACAGGCCGCATCGGAACAAGCTCATTTTTCACATTAGGAACCACAGTAATCCCACCTTTCTTAGGCACACACTGAACAGGACAAACCCAACTACTATCTGCAATGGGATAAATGACTCAAGCATCCAACCACTTGATGATTTCCTTTTTTACTACCTCTTGCATAGGAGGATTTAGTCTCCATTGGTGCTCGATACTAGGCTTGTGATCCGGCATGAGTTGGATTTTATGTGAGCAAATGCCAGGAGGAATCTCAATAATATCCGCAATCGTCCACCCAATATCCCGCTTGAACCTCTTCAACACTGAAAACAATGCCTCAACTTATACCACACTCAAATATGCCGCAATGATGACCGGGAAAGTACCATCTCTCCCCAAGAATACATACCTCATATGTGATGGTAGAGCCTTAAGCTCTAATTTCATAGCCTCTTCAACAAACAATTTTACGGGTGGAGAGTCGCGATTCTTCATATCTAACTCTAATTTCTTTGGTTTGGAATGGAATTTGAACCTATCAAGTGCGGTGACCAATTCATCATAGTCTTCAATACCATCACCCTCAAAATTCATCATTACCGCTGCAAGTGCATCAACACCCAACCTCTCTTTAATAGACACATCAGAACCTCTCTCCACAATATGATTCACCACTGACACTGACTTGAGATCGCATTCCTGCTTCATAGACCTACAGATATTAAAAGTTACCTCTTCACTATTCAGTCAGAACTTCATCTTCCCTTTCTCCATATCGACCAAGGCACACCCAGTAGCAAGGAATGGTCTCCCTAGGATGATGGGAACCTCAAAATCAACCTCACAATCAAGTATCACAAAATCCGCCAAAAAGATAAACGACTCCACTTTCACAAGTACATCTTGGAGAACACCAATGGGCCTCTTCACAGTTCTATCGGCCATGAGCAATCGCATCGCAGTCGGTTTTGGATCCTCTAAACCCAACTTCTTGTAAATAGACAATTCATCATATTTATACTATTACCCAAATCACACAACGCCTTAGCAAAATGCAACAACCCGATGGTACATGGAATAGTGAAAGCTCCAGGATCCTCCTTCTTCTGCACAAGTGACCTAGTAGCAATAGCACTACAATTTTGCAACCTATCATCATCTTCAAAACTGACGGCCCTCTTCTTAGTCACCAAATCTTTCATAAATTTTGCATACCCAGGCATTTTCTCCAAAGCCTTTATCAACGGAACATTGATGGAAAGTCGTTTCAACATAGTAATAAACATGCGGTACTTTCCTTCTTCATTCCTTTTTACCAACCTCTATGGGAATGGAGGTGGAGGTCTAGGCATGGGAACAACTTTTTGAGTTATCTTTGCTTCCTTCTTAGTAGCATTCTTGGACTCTCCAGTAACCTCAATCTCATCATCTTCTTTTTCCACCACAATTTCAACCTCAGATGGCATAGGTGGATCAATGGTCTGTTTACCCCCTCGAGTAGCGACTGCCATACAATGCCCATCGTTCTTTGGATTTTGGATGGTGTTGCTATGAAGTGTGCCAGGCTTACGTGGGTTCACTGTAGTAGACAACTTATTTATCTGCTGCTCAAGTTGCTTGATCGACATTGCATGGGCATCATCTTTTTGACCAATTCCAGAAAAGTCATTCCACATCTCCTTCACATTCTCATTAGTCGAATCGAACCTCTTCATCATCTTCTGCATCATATCCTCAATCCGTGACATACTACCCCCAGCTTCCCTATTGCCAGATTCCCGATTTACAAGAGGAACATAAGGACCAACCCTATCGTTTCTATTGCCATAGTTGTCGCGATTGTAGTTCCCATCCCGGACATATTGACCCTCTCGGTTGTAGTTGTCATGGTTTCGACCTTGGTTTCCTTGCCCTTGGCGCCAATTATCCGAGTTGGAACTTTGGGCGTTGGCTCAGAAACTCCCCGTCTGATTATTCACCGAGCATGCATCCTCCTTATAGTAGCATTCCTCAACCGGTGGTGGTGGAGTCCTAGTCAAGTAATTCACTGCATTTAACTTTTCTGGACCTCCACTGACATGCTTCAATACCAACCCAAGTTCTGTCCTTATTTGAGCCATCTTCTCACGAATGTCATCGGCAGAGGTGCAGATTGAACTGCAAAAGTGCTTTTTCCAGTGTCTGAATTTTGAGTGCTCCATGCTTTATTGTTTTGGGAAATGTTCTCCAATTTGTTATCGATCTCCTCAAAATTGCACTCACCATATGATCCTTCGGCGATAGTATCAAGCACAGTTTTACCATTGTCATCCTGACCTCTATAGAAATACTATTTCAGTGACTCATCATCAATACGGTGATTTGGAACACTTCTTATGAATGCAGTGAACTTATCCCACGAACTACTCATAGACCCTCCAGGTAGTGCCACGAAGTTATTAAGTTTATCTTTGTGGTTCAGCTTCTTGGACAACGGGAAGTACTTAGCCATGAACACCTTATGCAATTGATCCCATGTATGGATTGAGTTGAATGGAATTTTAGAAAACCAGATCGCAACATCTCCGGTCAATGATAGAGGAAAGAATCTGAACCCTATGACGTTCATATCCAACTCTGGTCGCCCCACACAACTCTTACAAACACTCCTTAACTTGGCCATGTCCCCATACGGTTTTCTGAAGTCATACCAGAAAATAACCCCCTTGCTGTAAGAATCTGTATCAAACTGGTAGTCACAATGAATGTAGGCCCCGGAGGTAAAGGAGGGAGAACAATGGGTCCTTTTGATTCAACTATGTTAAAATCGACCATGTAGTTATCTTGCAGCCTTGGTTCTGGCGGATTCTGCACCCTCAATGCATCTCCCAGTAGATTACCACCATGATCCTAAGCATGCTCAATAACAACCCCAGGAGGCTGCAACTCAACTCCATCACCTAGATTTACTCCGATTGGATTGACTTGGACCCCTTGATTATCATCATTCGCAAAGTTTTGGTCAACTCTGGATAGTATGGGGTCAATGGTTCGCCTCGACTCTGTGTACTTGGCATACACTAGAGTAGAAACCTGTAGAAACAAAAACAAAAGTAAAGGTAAAATTAGGAAATAATTGACTAAAGTTCAATAATGTAGTTAAACTTAATCTAAAAGACTTATTCCCCGGCAGCGGCGCCAAAATTTGATACGCTCAAATTACACCTCCCTAAAGATAAGTGATCATTGTCAAATAAAGAACCCAACTAGTAGGTTGGGGTCGATCCCACGAGAAATATGGTTTAGACTTAAACTTAACTCACTATTATATTTGTTTAGTCAACTTATTTCCGAGACAAGCAAGTAAAGGGGGGAGTTGTGAAACAAATAAGTGATTGTTGTTTAGGGAAAAAGCGAGCAAAATTCGAACTTTGGTTGTTATCAATGAGAGAGAGAAACTAGGGTGTATGTGTTCCCCATAAGCTCATAACGCGGTAATCCTAATAATAGTAATCCTTTCTTAGTGTATCACAAGCAAAGTGGTAAGATATGTATCCCTAAGTGATTGGTCCTCCAAATAGGAAATTTCACTCTGCACCTTGGTCCGGCTACGTGTGTATAATTTACTAACCCTTACCTTTACCTCAAATTAGACATCACATCAATGTATGGCTTAGTTTTCACCCTCGCACCAATTGACATTAGATTAAAAAATAGTATCACACTAAATCTCTATTGATAATTCTTTTCTTATTAACTACCTCCTTGGTCCGCCAAGTAGCAACAAGGTGAGTTCTAACGTGTGCACTCGGTAAAAAGACCTCCAAGCAAAAGAATTACCAATGCATGCATCAACACTATTCAAGAATTATTTAGTTATTATTCATACGTTATTAATCGTTCATGGTTCCCACAACCCTAGTTGTGGATTTAGTTACTCATACTTGGAAGAACACAATTCATATTTTGATTTAAAAAATATCATGAACTTACGTTTAGAGTAGAAGAAACCTGAAATCTCCTATTGAAATTCAAAGCCAAAACCTTTATAAACCGAAATCCGGAAATCAAATTGCTAAAATTTGCAAGTTAATTCCCAAGAAAATACCAAGAACTAAAAGTAAATAATAATGTCTAACACCCAAAAATGAGGTTTACATACCCTATTTACAGAAAAACTTGTCCTAAACAAAAAGGAAACGAAATAAGGAAATAAACTTTTTGGACGCTGCTTCATTCGACGACTTCGACCTATGGACCGTGGGTCGACCTACGGTCCTTAGGTTCCCTCTGTAGGTCAACACTTAGACTTTTCTTGCAGAGGCTGGAACCTTTAGCTCTCAGATACAAATGACGGGCCTATAGAATGGACCGTAGACCTACGGTCCATGGGTCCTCTTTCGTGGCTCCACACTTAGGAATTTCATCAGGTACTAGAACTTTGACTTCTCTAGAACATTCGACGGATTTGCAGGACGGTTCGTGGGTCGACATACGCTCCATCACTTGCATCTGTAGTCCCACACTTGGTCAAGACTTCTCTGATGCTCCATCTACGCCACCCATCGACAGACCATGACTGGACCTACGGTCCGTAGGTCACCTCCGTGGGTGGCTCCTTCTGCAGATTTTCAGTTATCATCTCCTACTTCAACGTCCAAGCTTATTTCCTGCAAACATGATACAAAACACATTAATTCTAATACAAAATAGCCCTAGACACACACAACTTTTAAGTGAAATATATCAAAAGTATCGTAAACTTATGGATATCACCCATCACGGGTGGAACCACGACTCGTGGTGGCCACCATGGGTCAACAAAGCCCTCGTAGTCAAGGTGGGCAGTGACTAAGCATGTTTTAGCAGCCTTGGCCCCATTGCCATGGCCCTCACCCAATTTCCATGGCCCTTTACCTTAACCCTTGACGTTAACCCTCAGGTTTAGGCTCTAGTTTATCCTACTAATTTCTGAGGTGTTACAGTATCTCTCCGTTGGGAACATTTGTCCTCGAATGACGATCTAGACACCTTACAGAATTAATGACTCAAGACTAGCAGCCCATCATGCATGAAATATCAAAATAAGGCACAATTCAAAGGAGGAAACATCAACTCCATCTCAACATAATCAATGCAACACAAGGAAGTAGAAATTATCTCTAATAACCCGTTATAAATGAAAACTTCAACATTTCTCAAATTCATTGGAGGAACTACCTTCTCCAACTCAAAGCATGCTCAACCTAATATCATGAAGCAAATTATGCCAATTCTCTCAAAAGCATACTATAGCATGTTCGGCAATTCATCTCATGAAGCATATATGTAACTCATACTAAATCCACAACAACATGAGGAACACATAAATCATAAAAGCTCATTTTCTTACTAAACATAAATTTCATCAAGAACATGCATAACATAAGGAGATCATGGAAACACATAAATCACACATGACTCCAAACCATGAAACAAGTCATAAGGAACTCGTTGTCCATGCTAGAATAGGAATAGAAGAAAGAGATGAGGATATCAGGACTCTCAACCATCTTGCTATCTAAGCATACCATCTCCCCCTTGGGAGGAAGCCCCCTACTACAACGTCAAATACTACTTCTTTCAAGAAATCTCAAAGCATGGACAAAACTCATAATAACCTTACCGAGTTCTAAACTTCCAAACTCAATACATCTCTCAAGGTGAGAACTTCAAGCCAATCCAAATCATGAACATTAAGAACACTCAACGACCTTTCTATCTAGGCACATCATCTCCCCCTTGGGAGTAAACCTATATGAACTATTCTAAGCATCATCTCTTTCAATTCTAAGGTCGGAGCACATCAATTCTAAACTATTTCAACTCATATTATCACATTTGGTGGGACTTACCAACCAATCATATTCAAGTATTATCTAAACACTCTACTCAAAATGACCATACTTAAGGTCAATCTTAAAGATAACTAACTCTTTGAAGTTGGTCAACACTTGAACTCTTCTCCCTCACCCAACTAGGTGGTACATTCAACCCTCAAAGAACTTTATCTCATAAACATCATACATGCCTAATTCATAAGACAAGTCTACTCATAGGTTCTCATACATGCTTTAACCTTAAGCTATTATATTCATCAAATCTTCCAACTTACTCAAAGCTCACCATGGCCAAGTAGGGTTCTACCATCACTAACATAAAACAACTACAAAGCTCATTCATAACAAAGTCAACATCAAAGTCTAGCATCTCAAGTCCTATCTAGTAACATAATCATAATTGGCATCACAACCAATATTTTCTTCCTCGATCCTTGTAGCATGAGCCCTTCGAGTGGTCATAGCCTTAGGACCATCGGATAAGGAGTTATAGAGAGACCTTATAGAGTTAAACTCTATGGCACGACTTAGAGAATGAAGAAGTGAGATTTCCTAAACATCTTATAGTCTCTCATTCATAAATGTGGTGCGCTTCATACTATGAACAAGACTCTACTAGACGTGGCTTATGAGACATCATTATCAACCTTGTGCTTTGATTACCAAGTTTGTCATGACCCAAGGGTAAACCCTACATGTAACACGGCGTACTTGACCCCGAAGGGTCTCATTTAAGCCCTTAGCATATCATCACATAAGATAAAAAAAAATATGCGGAAATTTTAAAACTCTATCCATACAATCGAAATCTTTCATAAAAGCAAGTGGAAGTCTAACTTGTCTCAATTATCCATCTAATATAATCTTTGAATCAAAAATAGGGTCACTGCCCTTTCAACATAATCCAAACATAAAATGACTAGAAAGAAACTACTAATGAGTCATACATCCTCGAATCTTGAGGACTCACCACAAGCTAGGAGAATAGTTGATCCAATCTTGAACCAATAGAATATCACCTTAAGAATCGGAACCTACACTTTGTGAAAAATGTAGAAAAAATGGGTTAGTACAAAAATTGCACTAAGTATGATATCCATGCACAAAATTATGCTAAAAAGGAATTTTTTGTTGAAAAGCATGCATTTACCAAGTTTGAGAATCATCATGTACTTTAGTATAAAAAGCATAAGTCACAAGCATACTCAACATATAAATCATCATAGCATAATAGAACCATCTCATAAGTAACCCTAAGTTATACTTGTACAATGCATAGATAAAGATCCCATAATCCCATCTATACTAAGTACCACTTTTAGGCTACCATAATCATACTTACCATTCTTTGATATCATCTTTAGTTAAAACTCATAGACAAGGAAACCTTCACATTTACTAAGTCATAACAAGGAAAGCAACTCTTAGCAACAATCCAAGTTAAGCATTCATCTATACATTTAGTCTTCATATCAACATACTCAATAGCATCATCATAGGCATATTTCACAAGCCTACTTGTGCAATGCATGGATGAAGTCTCATACCCTCACCCACACTAGGTCTTCTTGAGTAGCCATAGCTCATCCTAGACTTGAACTTGTGGGAATTAGCCTTAATCGACATAGACCATGTGAGCGTACATGGAATCCGGTGTCATGCCCCACACCGAAAAGAGGTGTCCTACTTGCCTAAGGTAGAACTAAAATGTATTAGCTTTTAGGTGTATACAATAGCTAAATAACCTACGGGGGCACGTAGTTATGGGATAAGGAGATTGCTACTAGAAACCCCAACCTTACTTAACGGGGGAGCTTTCATCTCATGAGATTTCTTTTAGAAACCCAGCCTTACTTAACAGGAGAGCCTCTATCTCATATTCAATATCCACTCCGTGCTAAGAATTATTCCCATGGAGTATTTATTGAATCCTAACTTGTTTCATTAGGATAGCTTATTAGATCATGCGTGAGAATAAACTTTCACCGTACATGTCTTCATGTTAGATTCAATTAGGTGATAATTGAATTTCAACCTAGAATCTTCATTATGTGAGAAAAAATGTCACATCATGTTCATTATGTGTTCATGAGAATAGCCTTTCAATCAAAATAATAATATCCTCATAAGCATGGTCATGGACATTTCATGCATAGTAATGTGAAAGTGTGTGTGTGAGAGAGTATAGACTTTCAAAAAAACCACAATTATATCAAAGTCATGATCACTTTACTTTCTCAAAAAATGTTCTTAAAGCATGAACACAACTCTCATAAAGCATGTATAATATCATATATTGCCCCTTTAAGGACTAAAAACCATATTCAATCAACACATCTAGAATTCTCTATATTAGACATGGATATAATCATAGTTCAAGTAATCAAGTCATTAAATGCATGATCTCAAATACTCATAATATAGGTCATGTTGGTGAAGTCTTTCCACAATAAAACCATATACAATTCAACCTACATGATAGCTTCACTCCTAAAGCCTTAACATTCTTGGTTCATTCATATTAGCGTTTACCCTCATTGCCCTAGAAATCACAATCATACTATAAACCTTACTCTCAATAAATCCCTCACACATGGTCATCATGTATGCCTAAGTCCCAAGATAATCTAACCACATGATTCATTCTTAACCAATTATAGTAATATATCATCATGCAAACTCAATCTCAACTCTACTTAGTCATGATTCATCCTATAAGCCCTAATATAATAAATTCATGTCTACAAGATTTAACTTTAAGTAATTCATAATTAGTTACTCTAATCTCAAGTGATTCATAAAGTAATTCATCAATCTTAGAAGATCACATCTAAGCCCTCAATTGCCTCTTTCAATGCATAAACCAAACTATATCAATTTCACCCTAAAACCTTAGGTTAATCAAGAATACATGTATAATCATACCAAAAAATCATGTTATTACACCATAAACAACCATTATCCACTCAATTGCATCAACATATAACAATACCCACACTTTAAGATCCAAATTGAAAAAATAGGAAAATTCATGGATTCTCGAGGAATTCAACTTAAAATCATCAATATATACATAAAAAAACATAATTCAATCATTTAAAATAAATTTTAAAGGAATCCATGAGATTGAAGTCAAACCCTAACTTTTGGGTTTTCTAGTTTTGAAATTGGGGGTTTTGGAAGGGCTCTATGGGTGAAAGATACCCATAGATAAAGATCTACCATACCTTATTGAAGATTTACCATGAATTTGAGGAGAAATATCTTGTTTATTCAAGCCCTAGCTTCCACTTTCTTCTTCTTCTTCCTTGGAGTTCTAGAGAGAGAAATTTTGGAGAAGATGAACTCTTTTGGGTTTGATTTTGGGTTTTGGGAATTAATGGGGTTAATGGGTTGGTTAATGACTTAAAATAGCTTATATAGGTGTATTAAGACAATATAAATCGATCCCATTTAATAACTACCTAATTAGGAATTTACCAAACGACCCCTAACTAGGCAGTCCCTCCTAGGTACCACGACAAGGCACCACGACCCGTCAAGGGCACCACGGCTCGTGGAGGTGCCCGTGGTCCCTTGACCAGTGTCCCTCCTAATCTTGGAAAGTCCCCAACTGGTGAAGGGAACCCCACGAGCCTTCATTTGTGGTCTTCACCACAAGCCGTGAAGTGGCTCGTGAAGGGGAGCCTTTCTTGGGCAGCTTTTGAAGTTTACTGCCTCAGCCACCACGGGTGGCACAATGACTAGTGGTGGCCACCACAGGTTGTGAAGGCCCTCATGGTCAAGGTGGGAAGTGGCTAAGCATGTTTTGGCAGCCTTGGCCCCATTACCATGGCCCTCACCCAATTTCCTTGGCCTTGCCCTTAACCCTTGACGTTAACCCTCACGTTTAGGCTCTAGTTTACCCTACTAATTTCCGAGGTGTTACAGATATACCGTCAATGTTTATGCAGTATGACTTCCTGAGTCATCAATGATCATATTAAAATATGATTTTGATATGTTTTCGAGAAAGAATTTTCAAGTATGAATTGTGTAAGAGTATAAGGGGACTATTTATTCACAGAGGTACCAATTTTTATATTGATAAAAGTGAAACTGAGATTTCTAAATGAGTGATGAGTTCAATAGATATTTCAAGAGCAGTTACCTCTTTTAAGAGGGTAGTTTGAGCAATTATCTCAAACCAGAGGAAGAATTGTGTTTTTAAACATATGAGCATGAGTATATATTATTGGGAGTAGTATTGAGCATCGATATGGGGACGAGTTCAGAAAACTCAAAGTCCTCATAAACCATGTATGCTGACATGGGTAAAGGGTCATAGTTTTTAGATGATTCCTTATTGTTTTTTAAGCATAGCTTAGTGGATCCACGTAGGCTTCATAGATAGACAATTTTGGGGAGTCTTTCAGTTTCAGAGGTTTTCTTTAAAACTTATGTTTAATACTCAATATATTCAGAGAGTTTTGAGATTTAATGCACTCTTGATCTATCATTTCTTTCAGTTTGATGTTTATGTAAGCTCTAGTTAGTATTTCGCTTGTAGTCAACCAGGATGGGGGTTCGCTTGGGAACCGCGATGGTTCTCGAGTGCCGGCCACATCCGGCGTGTAGGCTCGGGTCGTGACAATTTGAGCTCAACTTTGTGCTAGAGGTTTCTTATGACCTTTGTATGCGTTTAAAGTTTTGTTCCTGAAATACAACAAACAGGAAAGGAAAATAGCCGGAAAACAATAGTATATCTATTTCAATTTGTGCGAGTGTTACCATTTTTATGAAGC
Organism: Solanum piurae; assembly: GCA_029582685.1. Classification (NCBI taxonomy): domain Eukaryota; kingdom Viridiplantae; phylum Streptophyta; class Magnoliopsida; order Solanales; family Solanaceae; genus Solanum; species Solanum piurae. The sequence continues at coordinate 76,431 of JAJOOO010012928.1, forward strand.
CTTTTAGAAAAGAGATGTAATCCCATGATTCTTCACTTTAAAATTGTTCTTGACTCGATGAAATACTTGTGGCTCAACACTTAGAGCGAAGACTTCTTTGTATGGGGAAGACTTGCAATCACCGCTAAAGAGCAAGGATTCACTATGTATGTATGTGTGTCCTTCTTGTATTATATGAAGACCCCTTTATATAGGCATGATCTAGTGCTTTAGGGGTATTTTGGTCCAACTAATTTAGAGGGCCTTGGGCTTGAAGAATGTGAGTTGGGCTCGTCTTGTAAACTTAATGGATTGACCTAAATGTAATTTGAACTTTATTCGAGTCATATCATTTTGACTTAAAATATTAATCCAACTTTATTAACCAATAATTTGACTTGGTCAACGTATCAAGAATTTATGATTTAATTCAAATTTAATATGAATTTATCAATAAAACTTCGTTGTCTACAACCTTAATTCACATCCAATACACTTCTCAAAATTGGGAATTGATCTTTAACTTAGAAATTTTCGAAGTATTACACATGCATGTCTTGATAAAAGATATGTATCATAAAGAATATTATATGCTGAGAATAATAAAGGAAAAGATGCACTTCATTCAATTAGATTTTGCTTACCAGGTAATTCAGAAGCCTTTATTAAAAATCTAATAAATTCCCAATTTACTACCATAACTAATCAGTTCAACAAAATATTTAATAAAACCTGTGATACAGTTTAAAGTATTTTCCACAAAGACATGTTCTCCATAAGGCATACATAAAGAGATGTATCAAACAAATATTTTATTGAAGGAACTTGGACCCAGATCAACTAAAGAGATATAGGAAGAGAAATGATAAAGTCAACTTTTGGTAATAAGGAAACCACAAGCCTACCCTAAGTGACATGTTGCTCTTTTATCATTATTATCTACAAAATATTTACTAAAAATAGTAAAAGGAGTAGACCAGTAGAATGTTCTATCATACAAACATCCTTAAACAGATATATTAAAATCAATGAAAACCCTTTTAGTGGCGATATTTTGAAAATCTGTGGCGACTAATTTTGTCGCCGCTAAAGGCCCAGTCCTACTAGCCCACATTTAGGTGGAGGGATTAGTCTCATGTGGCTTGCCACGTCACTAAAAATTTGGGTTGTCAATTCTTGAGGGTATTTGTGGTCTCTTGGGATAATAGTGGGGGCATCTTTTATCCAAAAATTTAATGGAGGGTATAAGTGGTCTATTTCAGACAGTTCACGGATAATTTTAACCCTTTTCCGTACATTTTATTAATGAAATTCATCCAAAAATGTAAAACAATGATAATATTTGATTCAAATGGCTAAATAAGGTAACTGATAAAAAAAAGTGACTTATTTTTGTTTTGACTTCTAGAAGTCATCAAAAAGGATAATAATAGAAAGTAGCATTAAATATTTTTTCCTTAAATATTTTTCAAGAAGTCATCCAAAAGGATAATAACGGAAAGTAGCATTTTTTCCTTAAATATATTTCAAGAAGTCAACAACTTTATCTAGTCAATGTCTATAGCCATTTTGGCTTGAATAAAAATTTTGAAATCTTGGAGTCCACTATATATGAAAGTTTAACCGACCATAACCCTCAAAACTAGCAAGCCATTTTGTTCAAAAGGAAATGACAGTCATGGACGTCAAAAGTTCATTTTGCAAAGGAAGTAGAATCTCTCATCATGTCACGAGAATTATGGATCTTCCATGGGTGATCATGATCGAAATTCTTTCAAGATTGTTAATCAAGCCTATTTTTTTATGTATAGCTGTTTGTAAACTCTGGTATAGCCTTTTAACTTCCGACCCTTTATTTTTTAACATGTATCAAACAAGATCCCATAATTTCCCCAGCATTTTGCTTTTGGATGGTCAATGCAATCCTTTGCTTCTAGAACTCAAAGCAGAGTACGATTATCATGCTCACCGACCCATTCAGGTGACCCCTAAGTTTCACTTCCATCCATGGAGTATGATTTTAGTTGGTTCTTGTAATGGATTTATTTGTTTGGTGAGTGGTTTGATGCACATTGAGAATCATTTGGTTTACATTAACAATCCTCTTTTAGGCGAGTATTTCAAACTTGAATTGCCCAAATGGGAGATAAGTGTTAGTCAAGTTACTTATGAGTTTTGCTTTAGTGAAGTCTTTGGAGAGTATAAAGTATTGAGATTAGTTGATAGAAAGGTTCAGGATGATACTAAAGCATCAGAATTGGAGGTTTAGACTCTTGGAGTTTATGAGAAATGGAGAAATGTGGATGAAATTTTGTGTCCTGTATGGTATGATTTTGGCAAGGCTAATGTCAATGGTGCTCTTCATTGGATGGATAGCGAAAAAAATGACTGCATTTACTCCTTCGATATTGAGACAGAAAAGATCAAGTCCATGTCAGCTCCACCTGGTCTGGAAACACCATCCTCGAACTTGAGGCTAGCAGAGTTGGGGAATTATCTGTGTTTGACTGATAATATCCATAGATGGAATGTTAATATTAATATATGGTGGATGAAAGAGTATGGCATTACAAAATCTTGAACTAAAAATAGCATTTTGGTGGAATCTATTCCGCGTGGTTTGGTTAACTATAGTTTTGAACCGATATTTATTTGGAAAGATGGAGAAATCTTGTTTCTAAGTTGCTCAAAACTTGCTTGGTACAACCCAGAAACGAAGACGTTCAGGGTGGTTAATGTTTATGGTGATGTCATTTCATCAACTAAATACATTCCAAGCTTTTATTCGCTCAAGACTGTCATGGGCGACGACTTTCAAGTCACAAATGTTTATCCGAATACTGAGATAGTTTAGAGTATAGTAGTTGTTTTATCTTGTTTCCTTTGGGATATGATGTTTTGCTTTTGTACTTCTGATATAAACTTTTACTATTTTGTGGATGCTTTTGAATTCTCGATAGAGAAATATTAATAAGTAATTATTATTTTGTATAATCAATATTTGATGGAATTGATGGTTTTTGGAAACAGATGGTGTAAATTTTTCTTTTTATGTTGTTAAAATTAAGGTAACTAGTATGCATATCCGAGCGATGCGCGAATAATATTTAAATTAATCATTTCACACTGTTGTCTGATTTGTCAGATCACATTCAATTATATTGCATTAACTAAAATGTTATTGCCATATTATTTCTAATTACTCCCTCCGTCCCATTTTATATGTCATATTTTTACTTTACACACTACTAAAAAACTGCTAAAAACGACGGAAGAAAAAGCGACGGACAGCGTCGCTCCAAAAAAGCGACGGACTAAGAGATGTCGTCCGTCACTTTTTAATTAAAATCATTATTTTTAAAATTATTTTACAAAAACCAACGGACTGATCTCTTAGTCCGTCCCTTGTTATTAAAAATAATTATTTATAAATTAAACAATAACCACGCTGTCCGTCGTTTTAATTTATTTTATTTTATTAATTAGTTTTTAAAAAAAGGGACGGACGGCATCTCTTAGTCCGTCGCTTTTTGGTCAAAATATCTAGTCAAACATTTTTAAAAAGCGACGGACA